>KN884008.1:140650-151957 GCA_000934455.1 Apostichopus parvimensis
AATGTGAATCCACTCAATTAGTAAATGCCATATTGTCACTAAAATGAGAATTCACTCTTTGTAAATGTCCAGGATGATCACTCTTTGAGGAGTAAACCCCTCTCTCCTCAAATGGTAACTTCATGCAAATTTCTCCTTTAAACCCAAAGTGTTTTCACTCGTATAAGACCTAAATTTGCTTGATTTCAGAAGAGAAAAGTGAAATTATTCCTCGTTAGAGGGATTAGTGTGGATAACCTCGGGGGAGCCATGGATTATCATTCTTTGGAATTAAGGGTATGTTGTATTCGAAATGACTCTATTGTCCGATCGTGAAACCAAAGTAGATGTTGATAACCAAAATAAGATTCTGTAATGCTATAAGTCTATTGAAATCTGTTTTATTGTTCGAAATTTAGACCTGACAGACGACCATCAGTGATGAGCATTCGACTGGACGCCTTCTGCAACAACAAATGCCAATTTTTGAGAAGAATCCTACGCAGCCATTGGGCCATACGGCATATCTAATGCAAACCCACTTGAAAGTAGCGACCAAAAACCATATCAGACATAGATTTCAAATGAGAAGATGGACATGGAGTGGACTTGTCTTGAGAACGGTTAGAGATAGCTACTGCATAATAGTAACTTACACTACTAGGACGCCCGAAACAAAATGGTGGATCACAGTGAAGAAGGAGAGGAAACCATTTGGTTGGAGGTTCTCGAACGATGCAAGGAGGATAACTTGTTTACAAAAATGATTGCCACTACACCATTGCAGCCTTCTAGGACACGCCGACCCGGAGAAGATAGGTGAGGTGAGATATTTCTTTCGAAATGAGGAAAACTCAAGAATTTTGGTAGTTATGTTATCAATTCGAGAATGCCGCAAAACCGTATGATCGTGCGGATTGTTGTTGATTTTATAAGAAGAAAAATAAAGTATAAAGATGGCGTCGACACAGCTATATCCATGCATGCTTAACTTGTTTATTTCACTGAAAATGCAGAAACATGAACTAGACTAAGTCGGTCAGTAGAAATATAGATAAAACTTAAATACTGACACAAGTAACAACGTTGGCTTTGAAATTGTTAGGGCAAGTCGGGTTATGATTTCATCGTTAGAGGGCTCTCTTCTTTATGCGAAGTTAAACAAACGTTATTTGGTATAGACTTACGTAATTGAAATCTTAGCAATTGGGTACCAGACTGAGAAGATGATCAACATAAAGTTTGTGCTTAGTATATCATTGCGGACATTTAACATATGATTATCATGGAATCCGGAATAAATTTAATATATATAGACCTGCATTTTAAATATTTGTTTTTATACGCCCCTAAATAAAAGACAAAGGTCATACCAATAAAACTTGGTATCCACAGTTAAAAAGGAAACATTGGTCAATTGCTATTTATGCAACATCCTGGTTTGATTTGTCGGACGAAATTATTCTGTTTCAGTTTATTCAAGAAACAGTACAGTTGTATTATGTTGTATACTATACCAATGAACAAATGGAGGAGGTAAACGCAATACACTAACTACAAAATCGTATGAAGAATATTTTTTTCTAGTTACGGCTTAATTCTTTTAACATTTGTCTCGTTAATTCGAAGGATCGTGCTTGAAATTAAATATTATAATATACAATTACTAATATGCTTTTAAATTCCCGTCAAACTTAATTTAATCTACCAGTCGTTTCTTTCGTCCATTTTGGAAAATGTATCACGTACAGTTTTCATTGTTCATGTCATTCCTATTTCCTTCTTCGTTATGCAAACATTTTTGGGCATTTTAGTAGCGAGATCTGACCTAATGAGTTGTAGTATAACTTCAAGCAGCTGCTCAGTGAATTAAAAGAAAGGAGACTAAATCTGTTTGGTTATCTTAAACCCAGCCAGTTGGAAAAAAAAAATTGAATGCTTAGGTCATATGTCAAGTTTTCTTTTTTTGTTCCATTTCGTTAACTGTGGGCTATTCGTTATCCCAATGACTTCCCGTCACTTGACTTCTTACGAAGGTAAATCCCCGTCATCAGTAAGGTGACTACCCCCAACACGACTATTATCACACCGACAACGATCAGCGCTAGCACCACGATACCGACACCACCGGAAGTCGGTGCATCGAGGTCGGCTGGTGCAGCTGGTGCAGCTGGTGCAGCTGGTGCAGCAGGGATTTGCTGTCTAAGTGTAGCTTGGGCGACGTTTGAAAGTTCGCCAGTTTGTCCGGAATCGTCAACCGCGTGGACTGCGAAAGCGAACGGAATAGCTTGAATGTCGTTGTTCACCGGAACCTTCAACAGGAAACCCTCACGAGTACCAAAAGACCTCGGTGACTCCAAGTTACCCGTTAAAACATCCTCGGCTCTGATTAAAGTACCAGCTGAAAAATCAGTTGTCAGTCGAGAAGCTGAATCCGAGTAACGCATCACGTAGTAGGATGCTGTCAGAAGAAAAAAACAGTTAGGTAGAAATATATAGTATCTGTGTGTCACGGGGAGGAAGTAAAGAGGTGCGGGGGGGGGTGGGTGGTTGGAAGAGGGTGAAGAATATGTCTCCTACTTTACTTAAGCATTTTCTATGTACTCTGTACTGTCAGATGTTGGCCCTGCATAGATAATTTCTTCAACTGTGTAATCCCTTCGAAGTTTGAAGGGTCACTTAAGTTTATAATTCTACGAAGGATTAAGGCTACAAAATCATAACCCTATAAATAAAAATTCAACTCCTGAGACACAAGTTAATAAATGTTAATAACTCTTTGGCAGTTTGTCCATTGTGGAGAAAGGCGTCATTTGAAAGATCTCGTCGTGTGGAACTAAACCAGCTAGTATTAAAAAAATGCTTGTATCGTTCTGCGGAAGCCAACCTTAAAGCCAAAATAGCAAATGACAGCTCAAATTTGAATATTTGCATAAATAATTGCCATATAAAAATATGCAAATTTGTATCCCCATTGCTACCATTATGTATTTATGAAGGTTGTAATAGCAAATATTCCTCCATTTAATAAAAAATGCAATTATTTTAATGAATAACGCCAGAATGTCCTATTTCCTTTTCATTCAAAAAGTTTACATACTGACGTCACTTACAATAGTTAATCATTAAATGCTTAATACAACATCACAATAATGTAAGCAGAAAATCGACATTCATCACCATTTGTGATCGCTTGGCTGGTGTCTGTATCGTTTATCGCCCTCATCACTCAACCCCCCCCCCCCCCCCCCATCCGTCATGCATTATTTGAGCACTTCCATTTCCTCCCTGCTACGATGTTTTGGTTTTATGTTCACGTAATCAACCGAACCGAAATAAGTCGAGATTTAAACACATTTAATTGCTAATCCTACCTGTTCCTTGGTCGAGATCATCACCAGGTGCCGTGAAACTCAATGCGACTGTTCCATTTTGGTAAGACGTTGCTGTGACAGTTAAATCCGTTATTTTTATTGGAGCCAAAATGTCGTCACCAGGTCGCCAGTTTTCAGGGGTTTCGCTTACACGACTTGACCCACCTCCAACAGTTCTTGAGAAACTTGGTGCTGCCTCGTAAGACGGCTCGGGTAACGGCATACCAGGTAAAAGAAGCGTTTCGTCCCCTAGAACCAAAAGTATCGAAAAAGAAGGAATCGAATGATATTCACAAGCACAAATATGACATATGTTATTAATGGTGGAAGTCAGTTGGGATATTCAAGACCCTATGCAGAAACTTCTAAACAGAGAACCGGTTAATACGGATCGATTTACAATCTAGGGCAGCTATAGAATCGTCAGTTACAAGAAAGGCTATAAATAGCGTATATGGCCTTTCATCAGGGCACCAAACCAAAATGACTGATGACGTCAATGTTAATTAACAACGACACTGCAACCGAGTAGCAAAGCACGCATGGGCATTAATTATTCATTTCAAATATTACAAAAATCCTTCTCCGTCTTTTAAGCTATTTTTGCATAAACGATCATAAGAAAAACCACACGAACCGAAAATCAAAATTTAAATAATCGCAAATCTCACCAATTTGTGGTAGATGACCCTTCAAAAGTTCCTCTGGATCAACCGATGCATGGGCGTGAGAATACGGGGCGTTACCGTTACCAGGTTTCAAGATTAATGCTAAACCATCGTTATTGTCTATCTTGAGTTTGAGCCCGTAGTATCCAACACCAGTGAAATTGGTAAAGTAGCGGGAATAAATACCGTCGTCTCTGGTAATATCAGCACCTTAATATTTAAAACGAGTGACAAATATAGACGAAAAAACAAAAAACTCATGAACTCGACCCAGGAGTGTCATGCATGTAGTCAATATTTAATGTCATAATGTCATAATGAGGAAACTTTTCTTTTAATTTAATTTTATTTCTTATTCATATATTTATAGTAAAAGTAACCAATGATGCGATACGATGGAAAACAATGTTAATATCAGGTAATGTTAAAAAACTAAAACATTTGGCCGAGTGTATCCAGCTTAGACCATCTCTAAGCAAAGGATCAAAGTATAGCAGATTACATATAATCCTTAAAGATTGGGAATGTATGTATTTTGTATATTGTATATTTGTAGATTTTATGTATATTCACCTGCACCATTGTCAAACAATTGCATCTCGACGGATGGGTAGTCATTCCCCTGACCATCTGGTGGTCGTTCAATAATAGCTGTAACCCTCGCATTCACCACCGGGTTGAACCCCTGTCGAACCTCAACGAATGCCGTTAACGGTTGCCCATTAGAAAAGTCGGTAATGGAACCACTAAGCTCAGATGTCGCTATGATTGGAATGACATCTTCACTTCTAGCAAAGGAGGAAGCTGCCATGAAGATCTCTTGACTTCTGCTGTAGGTATTATGGATTTCTATATTCCAAAAGCCGCGCTGTTTTTGTGAGATGATAGGGGGAAAGATAAAAATATATACTCTTAAATGTTATGCAAATCCTATGGTGAATATTCACTTTCAACTCATGACATGTTATGACGTCACGTATCCGTACACTATTCTTACTCATTGTTTATGATCGAGTTCATCATTGGACTATATTCTCCCTTTACTTACTTCGGCTTCTGCTACGAGGATATGAATCATTTTAAAGGTTAACTCTGTTCCGTATCCACTGTAGGAATTGTCAAAGATTTCCCCAGAGGGGCTGGTAAGCGTGACTTCGAGAGCTAAAATTCAAGACAAATAAGAGACATAATTAGAGACAAAATACTGAAATGTGTTATTATTAGGCAGGAAACATTCACGATACGGTTGTTGCAAACTTACACGGACAGACACAATCACAGAGGTATAACAACTTGCATATAACTATACAACAGTATAATTTCCCACGCGAAGGTGATTTTCTATAATTCTGATATATTTACCGTTTATTATCTGTGGGAGGATCGATTTAATCACACAGAAATGTGGGTTTAACATTTGAGACAATTATTTCCGTTTATTTAAATCCGTAGACAAGATATTACCACGTTCCGAACTTTAATAAACTGTTTACCCCATTGTAATTGTTCCTATGGACCCAGGGGAGAAACCATCCAGCTTTGCATGGGGAGAGGGGGAGGAGGCCACGATGTGAAGTCGTCAACGGGAGGAGTCTTTCAGAACTTTAAGGCCGGGGCAGAAAGACACACCTGCACCTCCCTCTCACTTTGAAAAGTGGGGGCGCAGCTTCTACTTCTGCCTCTCTGTTCCTACACTTATGTCCTTTAATTATTATACAGAAAAGGGAACAGGCATTTACGTGTGTAATCGGTCTTGACGTAATAAGCGAAGTCAAAGGACGTCTTTCGGCCAATCGTTGAATCAATAAAGATCCCGTATGTTCGTGTTTCTCCCTCTTGAAATTCTCTTGAGATAGAAATGAGCTACAATATAATTAAAAAATATAGAAAATTACCCGCCCTCGATTTCGGTTTTATTAAGCAACTGCAAAGATCATATAATACAGATTAAGTGGTTTCAAACGCAGAAACTGATATTTCTAATGCGGAGTAAGCTGTCAAAACCCTGAAACTAGAATCACTTCCTTTTTGTCAATTCTGCGTTTTATTTTGTCACGTTGACGTCACGATGCCGTCATAAGCGTATATCAGAGATTTTAGAAATCCTTGACTTTCATATACTGCCGAGTTACATTTCAGTTCACGTCAAAAACAAATGTAAATGCTAATTTATTTTCATCATATTTGCAACTTTACATTACGGGAACAAGAGTATTTGCAAGAAAAGTAATTCTTATATTAAGCCTAAATTTTAAAATTTCAAACAAGAAGTACGAATGCTGGATTAGAAAATAATTATGCAAACGGTTAAACTAAAAAATAATGTATTTATATGAATACTACTTTCCAATTGTCAGTTCCTTTTAATTGGACGAAATGGACATTTCTATTATTAAGTAACTAGCCTTTACTCCCTCGCCACTCTCCGCCATATCATTTTGCAAAGACCGTGTGAAAGATAAGGTAATTCTGTTAAATTTACTCGAAATAGCAAAGACACTGAAATCTTGTGATCTCACCTCGATACGCTGCTCGTAGTCTTGTACCCCAGACTGCATGGTAGCCATGAAGGCATCATACAGCCCTGTGGATTCGGGGTCGTCTGTCTGGAACCATAGTTTACCCCCTTCATTGAAAAACAGAAGGCGAATAAGGTGTTTTCTGATATGCTTCACATTTTCTCAGTATTGGCAACGTTTTTTTTTTGTTTACTTCACTTTGACGTATGACGATATTTTCTTACGATTACGTTACTCGAAACCAAATTGCTTCTATCTTTTTATTTCTGAGCTAACGTTTTGTTTCTAACTTGCCTAAACAATTTTAACCCAACGCCTAACGTTTAAACGGAAGGGCCGCCAAAAGGCAAAATTGGGGAAGAAAAAAAAACAATAAATAAAAGGAAGGCCCAAAAGCAACCCCCTTTAAGGCAACCCAAAAAACCTCCCCAAACAACAAAAAAAAAAAGCTTTTCATTAAAGGCAGAGTCAGTCTCACTTTGACATTTGCTTGTAAATTATAATTTCAATTATTTTCGTATTCGACCAACTTAGAGCGAGGTATTTTTTCATAAATTTAGTTTTACAGAACCAGGCAAAAAAAAAGGTTATAAATGTTGGCCTATTTATATAGTCCAATACATTTGAAGATTGGAAATTACGAGCACCCTATCGATGGGTTTAGTTAATGAAAGATAAGGCAGCTGCCATAAATAAGCTCATTTGAAACTTTATAAATGTGATACTCGTGGATGAACTAACCGGCTAATATCGAGCCTTCTTTATGAGTTTTCAGAGAATTGCAAGGCAGATGTGTAACTGTCAGGCGCGTAGCCAAGGGGTGGGGGCGAAGGGGGCAGCCGCCCCCCCCCCTTGAGCATATTTTTAAAAATTTTTTTTAATGTTTTTATGATATCGCTAGTAATTTCAAAAGAAAAAATGCTAAGATGCAACTTACAAGGCCTGGGAAGTGCCATTTCCAGCGATCTAGGAGGCATTTTCAGCCAAAATTTTCTTGTACACTTCGCGCCAATCATGGTGGCGCTACGCTTAGATAGTATGCAATGCCGTATCTACGGCTCTGAAAATTTTTCTACATTTTCGCCCCCCCCCCCCTTGGCAAATTCCTGGCTACGCGCCTGGTAACTGTTGCAATCATTTCAGTTGCTCCCAGGACTACCATCCGTGGGACGGCAGTGTATACCTCAATATACCTCAAAATCTGACCACTTTCTCAAGTACTGAGAGAGGTGAATTTAGGCATCCCATTCGTCACCAATGCAGTGCAGCAATGGACGACGAAATCTCTTCTTTGTTTTGGTCTCTACGCACAAACCATTTAATACCAAATCCACGGAAGGTCAATAACAAAACCGTTATCAAATCCGATCTAGTCAGTATAAGACACCCCCCCCCCTACTCCGCGTCCCGCCGTCCTACGAAATAGTTTGAAGTATTCACGGAGCTGATATTAAATTAATTCTCTCATTCAATAAATTATCACAACACTCACCTGTAGCCTTCTGAATATTGATAATATTCTTCTCTGCTGTGTTAGAGAATGCGACTGCATTGACCGTGACGGAGAATTCAATTAGTTGATTTTTCATTTCTTCTGTTGTAGCCGGGTACGTATCTATCCCATCAGTAATTAAGAGTATGTCACCTCCCGATGGACTAGCACCTCCTTCCGAGAGAACCTTGTAAAGAAACGTATCAGACACTCGCTTCAATTCGTCGTGACATTTTGTCGAAATTTTGTCGAAATTTGTCGAAAAAACATTTTGTCGAAATTTTGTTGTGACAATTTGTCGTGACACTACATTAGATGACATGACACATTATGTCATGTAATAACATACCATGAAGAGTGGCGGAACATATTTGGGACCGTGGGAATGGTACCGCCCCCCCCCCCCCCACCCGTACCCCAGTTCAGTCGGGGAATTGTTTAAACATTAAATTCTTAAGTATTTACCAGCACAATCTTGCGTTATGGACTTCCTTAAAATTTATATTCTCGGACCCCTCTAAAAGGGAGCCGCGTTCAATGGCCCCATAGTCACACCGTCATTCTGGGGGGGGGGGGTGCATGGCGTCCTTCAAGGTGGTGCCCTTACCAAAATCAGTCGGGAGGGGGCAGTGTGGGGTTCGAGATTTGAAATTCTTTGTACGTTACTGAACATGATATGCCAATAGATGCGATGACATAGCGTGACATGAATAATTTTGATATAAATTAACATTACTGGACATAAGATAACATAACATGATCTAAAATGACTTTAAGAAATCATGACATAACGTTACATGATATAACATAGCATAGCGTGATATAACAAATCATAACACTAGTATTGATAACTTTTGTCTATTATTAATAACATTTATTTGTTAATGTTCGTATTGGTATTGTCGATTTTATTGGTATACGTCACAAAGAAGAAGTTAAGATACCTCGATGGCTTTTTCCAGTCCGCAACCGATACACGTCCCACGGGAAGTTTCCTCGGGAATCAAAGTGGCCAAGTTTATCTTGACATCATCGCTGTTGACTTCCACCAGAGGGCTGATAATTCTACCCTCATTGTGGAATTCAACAATACCGATCGAGTTTCCATCGGTAAGTAATGACGTCAGATAGTTCCGGGCTGCCGATGCTAATTTAATAATTCGTCTATTCTACAGCCAAATAGAAAGAAAAAAACCCTTTACGTAAATAACACGAAATATACAGTGCATCTGAAATTTCTTAGATTAGTTTGAGACCTTTGAACCTTGGCAGAAGGAAACGGCATTATATACATTTTCTTTCGCGTTGCCAATTTTGCATTTTCACCACCGTAATTTGTAACTAAAGATTAAGTAAGAAATTAGTTAAAATGGTTGAGTTGCTATGTAACGCTAAACTTGACAACCATTTGAAAATTGCATACAAGTTTGGTCCAAGTGTTAAGTTGCACTAACTGGGATGTCTGACACGAAATGTCAAATTGTTGAGATTATGTGTTACGTTTAGCTTGAGAACACGTCTAAAACATAAAAATAATAATAATAATATCATGATGGAAGGATGAACTATTATACTAAGTTCGTGACAAAACGACAGATCACGTCACATTCCTTCGTTGTTGTTTAACATACGTATCACGAACACGTTTCTAAGACATGATTTTTAATTGTGATATCGTGTTATTAACAAAGCAGCTCTGTATCTCGTATGTCCCTCCAGGACCACCATAGATTAGTAAAACAATATAGAGATGCTTATTATACAGAAAAATCTCATATAGCAACAGCATTTACCTTATGAAACTATAAGAATTTTCATATCAGATGATTTTAAAGGTGTCATTCCAAATGTGGTTCCAAATGTTGAATCTTTGTAAAATGTCCAAAACTAGGTGAAAACGAAACATCTTCCATTTTTATCAAATTAACAATTGATCAAAAAATTTACCTTCATACTGGAAGATGTGTCCAGCACTAGGACTGTGCGCCGAGGACGTGCTCTCGCCAGGATAATTGTTGGAGTCACGTCATCGATTTCACGTGCAGGATTATTGCCGCCTTAAATAGGAGAGAAGAATTAAACAAGTATAACAAAACTTAACATAAGTAAACGTACCATAACAAACCGTAGTATAACGTAAGGTAGTGTAACGAGATAAAACATAACAAAACATAACACATTTTGAAGTTTATAAAATTTTCGATCTCCTTTTACATGAGGTAAAATACAAATTATTAGTATCTGAGCGACAAAACGTTCCGTATCAAATGATAATTACTGCTTAATGATTGGTTTAGAGGTTAATTGGTAGAAACATGCATATACTAAATGATGTCTTGTGTTTTGTCATCTTATTTCGATTACTAGCTGGGAGGGGTGGGGGAGGGGTAGGGGAGGTAGTGGGGAGGGGGGTTCGCAATACGGCCTACGATATGCAAACATTCTGCTCAGTAAGGAAAGATGCTAACATTGACAAACCTTTGAAATCGTCGTGTTCCAGCATCACTTCCCAGCTACTTTTCGAATTACAGATGCGATTGTGTTTGTTAGGCACCTCTGCAATATGCTTCGCTGTAGTTAAATTTGCGCTAGCACAAAAATCGACGAGCTTAATGAGAGAAAAACAAATAAAATATGTTTTTATTCTCAAGTTTCGTTAGAAGTGTACATAAAAACAAAGGATATTTAAAGCCGCGTTCTTTAATATACACCAGTTTACCTTAAGAAATAAAAGAGTAGAGCAGTTCACCTTTAATTGGATACTCAATATGTTCAAGCATGCAGCGTACTGCAATGTAATCCAGTGTAATACAATGTAATTTAGTTTACTGGAGTTTACAATGCATTAAAATACAATGCCATGTAATGTAATGTAGTTTAAAACAATACTATATATCGTAATGTAGTATAGTATAATGTAATGTAATCGAGAGTATGAGGACATTTACGATTGTCTTTTGTTCTGCAATCCTTGTAGTTAGTGGACTGTAAAAATATTCCATATCTTCCTCGGGTGCCATTTTGTTCATTGATTAAACTTAAATATCGCCCTCTACTAACTTATTTTGGTTGATAATGTTATCACAGTAATAATGATAAAAAATAGGTCAGAACAAAATAATACGAACTCAACAACATATTACGCTCAACTTAGCATTAAATAGAAAATAATCCAGGTATTTTAAAATTACATTTATTGAAATGGTGAAGAACTTGAGGAACAAAATAGATAGAGACAAATAAACTTCCTTTGCTTCAATTTCAGAAATGGTATA
>KN884008.1:152122-165038 GCA_000934455.1 Apostichopus parvimensis
ATATTTAAATCCCATACGTTTTCTATGCTTGTGTATCCATACATGATAGAACCAGTTACGTAATCTTGTTGCGCAGACGGAATGCTGACGCAGCCGGCTTCATAACCTTTACTCTCATCTCCCGCGCAATATCGATAATTTCGACGTCTCTCGTCGAACACGAGGTTATACGAAGTCCATCTTCCATCGCTACATCTGAGATGAGAACGAAAAAAAATCTTTTCCCGTTTGCGTCAAATAAAGTTTTTAAAGGTTTAGCCCAGCATGTGAAAATTTACTTTTAACTGCTGGAAGAGGAACTTTTTGTTAGCATCCTAAATTAAATTGGCATTCAATTATCAATATTTCAAAAAAAGCTTTGAACTGGGAATCGCGTTTGTTTTTACCAAGATGTTTAGAACTTTTGCTTCATCATTATTCGAAAATAAATTTCCTTTGAACTACACATTTAAGGCAATTTCTCCATTTCCTATTTTATAAAACTTTTGCAATTTTGCAATTATGGATTAAAGCCTCATGGAAAAGGAGTTAATTATCGTTTTTAATTAGATGATTAATGGTGTTACAAAAGTCTGTAAAGAATAGAAAGGCTGCTGTAAATGGATCAACAACCATTTTTTTGTCCATTGACATTCCACTTTTAAGACAAGTCGCCCAAAATATTAACCGGTTATGCACGAAAATCAAAACTTTTAATTGCAATGCAGGCAATACTCTCATCCCCAGTCCCCTAACATTGCGAATGTGACAATGTGACAATGTTACGTTAAGTACATAATCATGATTCTCATGAGAAAAAAATAAATTGCGGTTTATATATCTGCTTGTATGTATGTAACCATCACGTGACTCTACCAAGGATCTGTTTTATAAATAGGTTGAACAATAAGAATTAAAAAGAACCCTACCTTGTCGGAACCCACTTATTTTTGGATGGTGAAAAATAAAACTCTTGAGAATGATCGGGATCCGCAATCTCATCTGCATATTCATTAAACAGACCCCAACGGAAGTGACCCCATTCGTGGATCAATATTCGTCCTGTTGAATATTCAATGAGCAGATCAATCCAATGAATCATGGGTGGAAAGTAATTATTAAAAATCTCTATTGAGACCTTAAAACAACCTTAATGTTCTCCCTTGTCAAGTTATACATCAGAGGTAATCGGAGGCATAAAAAACATTAGTTTCAAAACTGCCGTCCGCCATTTTTCAAATTCTAGAACATTCCAAGAGTCAAATTGAATCGAAAATTACAAAAATGCTTATTGAGCAAGCCAAGAATTATTGTAGCCTGGCCTAGAATGTAATTCAAACCAGTGATTTCAGCAATATCGCCTCATCGATTTGTATACCAAAAGAAGTCTATATACAGCTTTGAAATTATGAATATAATGTCACTTAAACTTTATATAAATTGGAAATAAATATTTTCTAGAAGATGTTGAATTGGAAATTGTTGATTCTGTTATTTGACGTATTCGTGGATACATAGGATGTGCGTGTCAGAAAAAATCATATCGATAACAGCTAGATTGAAGCATTTATTTGATTTTTGATAGACCAAAACGTTTCATAAATCATTTCAAATCCACGTGATGCTTAAACTCAGGCTACCAGTATCAATAGTACGCTATAACTATCCTGGTATAAGTTCCTGGTAAAAGAAAGTTAAACACACAGGGGCATTGGAGTCTTCGATAGGAGGGGGAGGGGGGTGCCAACCCCAGGCTTGTAAAATACCTCAAAAGTGACCACTTTATAAGTAAAAGTACCCGTTTTCCATTTTTGTAATACAAAAAGTTCCCTTTTGTATTGAAAAATTTAATAACGCTTTGTTTATATTTTGGTATTTGAAGTTTAAATAAAATTGTAAATAAACAAAGCCGTGCTGTTGTAAAAATAAAAAAAAATAATGTAATTAATATAATTCTTGTTGGAAAACATTCAAATAATGGAATTGGTAGGATGGAATATTTAGAGGATCCATTTTCTCGCAAAGTTTTGTATAATTTGGGGTTTGTCCTACCGTACCTCGACAAGTGTAACCACTCCCTCCCCCCCCCCCCCCCCCCCACATTCCAAAACAAACAAATTGTACCCTCCTCCGCCAACCATGCCATATAGGAATTTCGCGATAAATTGCAGAGTTTTTCGCTTTAAAATGACATTTTAATCAAGGCTAAATTCCTTTTCTAGCCTATAAGGTACGGTAACCTTTTCTTTAAACTTTTGTGGTTTCTTTTGAACATAAAACTATATAAATGTCAGGAGAAAAAGTTTACCAGATGATATACAAGAAAAACCGATCATCTTAATATAAAAGTAAACTTTACCTTTGTTTCCAAAGAGCAGTTCTGTGTATGAACTCATTAAGAAGTCGGTAGTGAAATGTATATAAGCCGATTGTTTACCGCATCCCTCGAAGTGTTTGCAGTAAGGGCTAGAGGGGAACTGAGACTCCAGATGGAAGCGAGGATTCTTGCCAGCTATTATCACGTCGGCCTTTTCGAAGGTAGCATTCTTGGGGTCTTCGTAAATTGGTTTATCTACCCACGTTTGTGGTATGAGGATAGTCACTGTTTTGAAGAAGGCTCGATTCTTTGTAGCACGATAGAGATACGAAGATGCGTCTATTATCATGCTCTGGAAAGTGAAAATGAAGTCATTCAGATTTACTAAATTTCATAATCAAATTTAAAGAGACAAAGAGGTCAAGTGTAAAATGACGATAAGCAGTATACGGTATGATAGAGAGCTAGGAAAAGGAAAACACAATGGTCCAACTCCAATCATGATAGTTTTCGGTTCCATTGTTGAAATCAAATTGATTCATACATGCCATACATCGGCAACACATCAATTGTTCTTTGTTTTAGTTGTTTTTCATTGATGCAATTAGGAAACCACATTAGTTCAAATGACTGCTTAAT
This sequence comes from Apostichopus parvimensis, assembly GCA_000934455.1. Taxonomy (NCBI): domain Eukaryota; kingdom Metazoa; phylum Echinodermata; class Holothuroidea; order Aspidochirotida; family Stichopodidae; genus Apostichopus; species Apostichopus parvimensis. The sequence goes on from KN884008.1 coordinate 155,058, forward strand.
CGTGACGAAAATTACTTGATCACACCTTACCAATATACAACACCATCTCGTCACACCTCCAATTTTTCATCGAACATTGTACAGTTCATTTCAATTTTAAAGAGAATAATGGAGGAAGAACAGCTATTGTTGTAGCACATGTTTGACGTCACAGATTATTATTCTTATTATTATTATTACGTAATGAAGTTATCAGGACAAAACAAAGAGAACATCAAACTACAATATTTTATACCTTTAAAAACCAACAGGCTGCAAATGGATTAATTATTTTCTTTTTTCAGCAGGCACGTTTCCCCCCCCCCCCCCTCCCCCATATTTTTTATTTCAAAACTTAGCCTATAGCTTAATATAAAGAAAGGGTTAAGGTTGTAAACAGGGATAAAACTCCAATTCCATTATAACAATAAACTACCAAACCTATCGCTCAGTTTTTATTAGGTTTATGGGCCTAGGCTTACAATAGCCTAATTGTTTTATTTTAAAAGATAAATTTCCGTTTTGGCACTTACAATTTGACTGTTTGTGATAAATCTGGTTATTACGGAGTATACGGACTGACCTAATCTATATTCCATGTTTTTTCTTTTATTCCATTCGAATTTAGAAATGACTAGTTCTTTATTACAAGAAAAAAAAAAGAAAAATGGAACACAAAAGTAAGGCAAAAAAATAGAAAAGATTGCATCACTTAGCATTAAAGCCACCTGATATAAATCAAGCATGTCTCCCATCCCTTACACCCCTCCCCAGGCCGGCGATCCTCCTGCGTTAATGTGACCCGTCCCCTTCCCCCCAAAGAAAAATTGTTTACTCTGACTACGAGAGCTCTGTATTACAATGCATGTCAGCCTTAACACGTCACTCCTTGGAAGACAGACAGCTTTCTTTCTTTTCCAACTTATACCACAGTGTTGAACTACCACTTTGTGCCGGTAGGTGGGGGGGGGGGGGTTATATGTTGTATCGTCCTGGAGAGGGGTGTAATTGGAAATGTTGGGTAAAATTGGAGGGCTTGCTTAGCTGCAAAATGATGCATTATGTTGCACCTTTATTTGAAACTGTATTATTATTTTCTACTGTTTTGCTTGTCGATCAGATACATGTTATATATTTATGTAATGTGCACTTGAATGTTTTACGTTATACTCTATTTTATTCCAAAGCCCACCCCCCCCCCCCCACTCTCCCTCCACCCCGGAAGAATACGTGCGTCCCCATTAAACCACAATTTACCAACGGTGCGTTATGATAATAGATATCTCTTACCAGTCATCAATCATGCATACTTTCACTTGATAATTCCATATTGAGTAATTGTGTTTTGAATTTTTTTTTATCATTGATATTATCATTTTAACCAATTTTAAACATATAATGGTATATTTTAATACATCAAACCCTATACCATATAGCCTCCTATATACAAGATAACGTGATTATTATTATCATTTTTTCACCGTGAGTCCCTGCAGTACGGTATAGTGAATATGGCATGTCTATTGCATATAGCGACAGCAACGTTACTAGTCTAATATATTCATTCCGAAGTCGCGGCCTATTACTTCCCGTCAGCCTACATATATAAATATATAGAATATGACCCTGTTAGTCTACCAGTAACACAATACATAACCTACAACACTGCCATGTATATGCTCCTTTGACGTACCGCACTGCGTTTCATTATACCGACTCCGGAAATTCCACTGTTTTTGTTTATTATCGTCTATAGGCTTACGTGTATTATCATTCATATTCATTTTTTCAGCTCTCAGTTCTGTACTTAGGTGACCAAAACGTTATCACATTAGAAAACAAATCTCATACAGGCTACAGAAAAAGTGAGAACCTTAACTTAAACATCGAACATCATGACATGACACCCCACCCCATCCCTCCCCCAACTTTCCCCCTCCCTGCCCCCAAAGAAAGCAATCGAAAGTTTTGCCCTTTATAAGAACCTCTTTTAACCTAAGGTAAATGTAACAAGTGAAACCTAGTTTCCCTCTTTTCTGCTAAATTTGCATGGTCCTGTCTTCTGGTAAATTCAGTTACCATAACGGTCCCAACTCCCTGTAGCCCACCTCACCCCCAGTACCCGAGATAGTTGCGCATATTACTTACTTTTAGCTCTTCGATAAGCTGAGGATCTTCGGGTACGTCAGGGTGAATGGCAAACAGAACGCCCGTATACTCATTGTCTATTAGTTTGATAGAACTCGGTTTGGTAAGGGCCAGGCATTGGCCAGCCACCATGGCTAGTAGTAAGGTTTGTACCACAAGCCTCATGATAGCTATAGCATTATCAACTGTCGCCGACGAGTAACGAAATGACTTTCGATTTTAGTTCAAGTTTAGGATATAGGAATCCCCCCTCAAATAATGTCATTTTTTTTTAGGGTTGAAGTAGGCACGCACCTGCAGTTATCAAATAGTGCTAGATTTGTATAATACCATTCTTCACATAAGTATAACCAAACTTGAGTGCGCACTTCTCTTTTTTCTGTAATCCTTCACATGTCAGGCGTCAGAGCGACAGGTGTTTTCTTTGATGAAGTCCCTGTCATGTCGATCAATGATCGACAATTTCATATCAGTCAGTAAAATATATTTCTATGTATTTAGTACGTATACTAACAACATCACGTGATAACTTATATACGGTCATGCATTGGCAATAGCTTTAGCTAGCCTGCTTCGCAAACAGAACCAATTTCCATGACGGGTGTAACACAGAGTGCGTGTTAATTCAAATCTGGTGAGAGGATTTGCCGGGGGGGGGGGGGGGGTATAAGTTATAGCCTGAACCGTATTAGAGACGAATATATCAGAGGAATATGCAACGTTAATAACAGTGGTTGGGTGACAGCGGTCTTCCCCCCCCCCCCTTCCTCATCCCTTCTTGTTACGATGTGTTGGTGACGATGTTTTATAAGTACTTTTAGAGGGAGACATTTCATATTAGATTACATGTTCTAATGTAAAATAAAAAGAAAGTTCATACTTTCTCAACAACAAAAAATGCCGGATGTGTTTTTCGCATCTGTAGGTATGAAGATATGAGCTTTGAGAATGCATATGGCAACATGGCAATTATTGTTGAGCTGAAAGTGTTTTCTTTCTTTCTTTGTAGGCGTAATATTTATATAATTTATCCACATATGGGGGAATAATATTTCTACTAAAAAGTTGCTGTCTGATGAAATTGTAAAGAAAGAGTACATTTACAGCTATAGGCAGACATGCAGGCAGCATATTTCATGGATAATCCTCAAACAAAGTATCATAGGAAAGTACAATTTTTTTGAGGACAGTTGCCATGACAGCATGATGACGTCACATACCACCTACTGTAATCCAATTCCCGGAGTGAGAGATGGTTTAAGGAGACACAAACCACCATCATTGATCATTGTGAAGAACAACTCCTCCAAAATAGCTGGAAAATACATCTGGTTTCGTTTGGGGAGATGGTCCTAGCTTAAAAGTCGGATCTGGGGCTGTCATTTTGTAAATATGTGCTCTAAAGCTTTTACTGTCGTTTTGTTTTTATATATTTATATTTTTTATAATTTTATATTTCATATTTTCATATTTTTATATTTCATATTTCATATTTTCATATTTTCAAGGTAGAATGTCAACAGTGTAGACACTGAAACACTGAAACCAATGCCGTCGTTTGGTCATATAAAACATAGACAATTAAAGTAAACATGACTGGATGATGTAATGTTTAGACTTGATCAAGCCTTGCATAGATATGCATAGATCTATAATGTTGGTTTGGCTTGTCTCTCATTTAAGATCATGGTAGTGCAACAGTCCAAATGCAGCGTCAACTGTCCACTGTCAACTGTCCACTATCCACCGTCTACCGTCCACTATCCACTGGGGTTGGTAAGTCCACCATTTTATCACTCCGGTCGGTAGACTAGGAACAATATATGTTGTTGTGCAGAAAGTTAACATGTTTCGCCCAGCCGTCCTTGCCATTTTTAAAAATTTCAAGCAAGTGTGGCTATAAAATAAAAAGTGGCTAAAATATCAAATATTTTTATAGAGAATAAGTGTTTTCAATAATGATGTATACTCGGTGACTTTCAATATATTTGTTCGCACTTCACTTTAACAGCTAAACCTCTCGTTTGTGATTGCACTCTCTGGAAATGATGATTGAGTGTTTGACATGTGGATAAGGGTCTCTCTTCCGAATTTGGTTCCTTTACAGAGTTTGTCGTGAAAAACAAAAAGCTTTCAACAGTTTTGCAAGTAAAAATGATAAGCACGCAAACCTTTCGGGAACTTCAGAAGATAGGGCATGGTTAAATATCATTTCACATACCTCAGTGTCGTTCATAGCAGTAATTATAAATTTCGCTACACATTTACGAGCCTTTTTAGCGACCATATCATGTTTGATATTCAACTTTTCATTTTTAGCCACCATTGACTTGCCTTCATTAACAACACTCCTACTGTAATGACCCGGGGTGGGGCAACCCTCGAATCATTTCCTATTCATTTTCCTTCTGAAGAGTAACTCTTTCTTCCTCCTCTGGTAAATATAAGTTTATGAATTATTCATATCAGTTCTTGTTTTTAAGTCCGTTATCAAACAATATACGCCTATAGAGGGTGAAGGGATGGTGGGGGGGGGGGTGATACTTAATACTATCTTTTTACGTCAACCTCTGAATGAGCGCTTTGTCAGTAAATTTATTAATGTCACTCTGGCTTTATAATCAAAAGAAATGATATCGACCAATTATACAGCCCCAATCCATTCTCTTCCCCTCCACTATTTTTTTTCTAAATTCTCAATATCACTGTTTAATTTAATTTTCATCACAATCATTTTTGGTACAGAAAAATAGGGCAACAGATCTTATGCAAACTTTGACGATATTGATTGTTGCCCTTATTAGTGCATTCACACCAAAGTAGGCAATCTTTCAAAATTCTTTCCTTTGTTTTTATAATTTTACTTTTATGTATATTTAACAAATTGATACCTGCAATACAAAGCCATGAAAAACAAATATTCCTGTTCTGTTTGACACCTAAAGTACTCGAAATGTTATACGTCACCGACCAAAAATTAATATTTTACATTAGAACAGGTGTATTAGATAATAAATTACCGGTAATGTAGCAAAATCTCAGCTTGTTTATACACTTTTTAAGATAATGGATGACCTCTTCAATCTTAACAGGACAGGTATATAGTCAAACCTATATAATCAGTAATATATTATAGAGTAAGCACACCTATATTTACAAAAAATATCCGTAACGTAACTATGTACTCTGGTTTTACATATTCTTCTCTCAGTGGTACAGACAATTAACCTATATGAATATTTATGACTAAATTTACATAAAACAATCTATAGTGTTTTCATTATTTCAATTAGGTTTGGAATTTTCATCGATCTCTAGATAAACCATCCTTCTTTCTGTTTTTTTAAATTTATTTTGTTTTATCTCAGTTGCGCAAATTTCAATGTTTTCAATGTAAAGCCTATACGTCTTCTTTTGGCTAATAGATCATTTATTTATTTCCATGTTATTATAACTCACGTAACACTGTCTTGTTAACATGGTTAAATTTCCAACGTAATAGAACTGCATGGGGCAAAGAATGTATCAGTAGATCGCTTCTCGGCCTTTTGCTAGGATCAGGTGTAGTATCTGTTCCCCTTCGAGGGGAATGGTGATACACACCCTACGATGATCACACAGTCAGTCTCGATGCAAGGGGACTGGGGTTGAGAGCGGATCAGTCGTTCGGTTGTTTGGTTTTCGTGCACAGGTTCTTTCCTGGGTGACTTTTCTTAAAAAGTACCTAGTTATAGGTTTCACTGCCCCGATCGATCGCTTACGCGTCCTGTCTGATAAAAGAGAATATACTGCACACAGCGCTTTTGAACATTCTTAACGCTTAATAGCATATTTTACTAGTAATACAACCTGGACTAATATCAGTGTTGGTCAATGGTCTTTAGCAATATCAAAACCAATGTTGTCCCTGAATTCGACATTGAAACTTTGACTGTGAGTGGCGTATCCATTTGTTTCGGCGGTGCCTGCATGGGCATACCATGGGTAACTTATTCCTCACGGAGTAGATATATATATTCCTACCAGATATCAATCAGTTAACAGATATAAATGCACAGTGTTAGTTCAATATATATCCTTAAAGGCATTGAAGACTCGACCCAAACCGCGTGCCGCCATCTGAAAAAGTTAACTTTCCGTTGCCTGCAAGTGAAGTTTTGTTCGTGTCGCTATGCAGACAGTAATGAAACGTGATACCTTGTTATCTTTTATCTAGACATGAGATGTCTATCGCTGCTTATGTACATTGGGTTGTGGGTATTGACCGTAGCTGTATATATTGACTGTACACTAGTGTCTAATTACCGACGGTAGCAAGCTGTGTGTGTATTTTCTGGGATCGATGGTGGTGTCTAACACTTCTGTTACACCTCATTCGAAACTAGGTCAGATTACCGGCATGGGACGTTTCTTTGTGCGCGAGTCTTCAAAGGATTTAAGGCTCGAGATACAGTTAATTGAATGTGATTTAGTTTGGCGGGCTAAACCTTCCATTACTCCAGGAAATAGACTAACTTGAGCATGTGGTATGTTATGTCATCATAACAGAGGTTGTATAAAGGCAAGTGGTACTTTCTTACTATACTATTCTTGTTGATTATCTTTAAAAATAAATGCAACTTTTGTACATTGAAATTATCTATGAATTAAAGAAAGAACAAATAAATCTACAACACAATTACATGATTTAATGGCATCAATCACTCCCATTGTTGCCAGGTGCATTAATAAAATATCACCAACTTTGCGAAAATCTTCATGCGCACCACATATACGAAATACTAAAGCCAAATGTGGTTGCAGAAATCTTTACGCGATATTGTTAAGCTTAGCCACCGGAATATATAACTTTAAAGACACAAACGAGCCAAAGATATCATTATTTAATTGCAGTCTTCAGTTCTATTATGAGGAATTGGACTCTCTCTCTTGAGCAAATAGTTTGAATAACACTCATCCCACTTGGACTTTTTCCATCTAGAAATTCACTGACAGGATAACACGATGTTTCTGGTAATCAACCCAGGCAATGTCGTCTTCTTCATGAGCTTACCCTGAGCAAATATGCTTTGATGAGGTCAACCCGCGATTATTGGAAATTTGAGTTACATGTCTCTGGGAATAACGCTTTTCATTGACATGTACTTGTAATTAAGATGAATCATGTCTCTATGTTTTTGCTACATTTGTGTTTCTGTTTTTGCTACATTTGTGTTTCTGTTTTTGCTTCCATTTGTTGTGTTCCTCTCATCTTCTTTCTTGTTTCTCTTGAGGGAAGGACGTCAAAGTTTGTTTACAACCAGAGTTTCTTCTGCGTTTGTGTACTGACTGTCTATTACATTTACATTGCATCGAAAGATATACGCAAACACTGCAATGTCTATGAAGAAACACCATGAGAAACTGCGTGGAAATGTACAAAAATATTTACCCTTTTAGCGTTCCATGTTTTCGCAAACGACTCTGCGAGTAGTGACGTAAACGGTTACTTGGAATTACGCAATATAGGATCCGAGGCGCACTCACGTGGCATTTAAATGCACACCCCGCATGTAGTGATTGTGTGTGTACTTGTGCTAAAGGGAATCGTCCACGGGCCATGTGGTATTCTCAAACGTGATAATATTCTTCTCTGTCTCTCTGTCATACTCATACATCCACGAAGTGCGGAAGCGTTTATTGCTCGTGTGACTTAATTTTTCAGTTCTGTAAGTTGGTATATTTATCGAATTAGACGCAGTCCAAATCTTAAGCACAAATGGAGGAAGTAAAGCTGAGTAAAGAAGCAAGAAGACTGAAGAAGGTTTGTTCACATGTTAAAATTAAAGTAACGTTTAGGCCTAAGTTAAGCCTAGGCTATTGATGGTATTGATACATCATTTGGCCGCATGTTAGCGTAGGTTGTGTTAGGCTATTGAGTGCATGTGTACGCATGGTTTGAATAGTTTTGGATATAATACGCTCAATATTGATACCTGAAGCCTACAAATTAGTACAATTAAGATAGTAAACAACATAGGATGATGTTGGATTTCCTTGTAGGTTATCTATGAGATATTTGTGCTTCTCTCTCAATTGAAGCCCATGCACAGTCTTTCGTAAATTGTTCTAAATCTTGTTAAGACTTTGATGTTTGTTTCTCATTTTATCATCTTTTTAGAAATTGGCTAAAAAGAACTCTTTGACTAACGGAGGAGTTGAACTGCCAGAAGTTAATGGATTCCACGAACCAACAGATGCATTGGAAAGTGGCCAGGTTATCAAGAGGAAACTTGATGATGCTGAAACACCCATCAAGAGAAAGAAGAAGAGGAAGAGTAAAGAGGTTGCTGTGATTAAAGAAACCAATGGACAAGAATTGGAACCTCAAATAACTGAGTTGCTGAAGGAAGAAAAACTAGCAGAAAATGGGTCGATTGATGCAGATGGCTTGGTGGACTCTGGTACCGACAGTCCTAAGAAGAAGAAAGATAAAAAGAACAAGAAAGTCAAGTTTGGAGAGAACGAGACTGTGAATGGAGTCGACGGAACTAACGATGAAGAACCAAAAAAAGCTCTTCAACAGAATGGAAAGTTTGACAGCAGCGAGGAATCTGATGAGGAAATTGACCTGATGAAGAAAACCTTCAGTAGTATACTGGATGCAAAAACCAAGGGAGCGGAACAGGGGAAGAAAGTGGTGAGTGCATGTAGGCCTAGTGTGTAATTTCTGGAAATGCAAGCAAAAATCGTTGAAAATGAGGTTAAACCAGCTTCCAAACTTTTGCAAAAAAAACATTGAATATAGAAGAAGCATTTACAGTAATGTCTGGCCTGAACTGGGACATAAAATTGACTTCAGTGGATTATACAGTTTGCCTTTCAATTAAACAATTAGTAGCAACCTGTTGGAATTGTATTCCATACAGTAGCTTCATTGAGGTCTTATCCATGAAATTATGTTTATGAATTTATGTTTGCACATTTACAGGACTTGGTCGATTTTTCAATATTTTTGACGAGTTACATTCATAACAATTAGTTCACTTTTAATTGATTCTTTGATTGTCGCTCTCAAAGTTTTCCACCCATTTCTCGTCCCGAATTTAATTTAGTGTACAAACTGTTTTAGTGTTGAAAGGCACGTTTAAAAAGATAAGGGTATGGAGTGCTGTTCCTTTTGTAATCTTGACTGATAAATTTGCGTTAAATTACACATTGTTATAACCCATGTCTCATCTCAGATTTGCTTGATATCGGCACTTGAAAGTGGGGAGCAAGACATCTTCCTTAGCTAGATAAATTTGTTGAGTTCATTAAAGAGAAAGAGAGGTGTGCCCAGAAAGACACCATGTTATCTGTTCTCCCGACTTGTTTAATTTCCTCCAAAAAGTCAGTCGAGATGATGTCAAGGAATTGCCGTCTGAATATTTCATGACGAGGATTATCAAATACTGATCTTCTGACTTATATTTTAGGCTTTATTGTTTACTGTGCAAGAGTATGGTGGATATAAAAACTAGCTAAGAAAGCCTTTCATCAGATGAAGATAAATATCTAAAAACGAAATTCACAAAAAAAAAAGGTACGTTACCAATCAAAATGGTTTGGTCATAAAACAGTATTTTACAGAGGATCTAAATCCCAGCCGTGCTAGCTTCAATTTTTCTCTGGCGCAAGAGTGCTGGAGCACTGTAGATGACAATCTAATGACCCCCAAATACTCTCTGTGTATGGTATGGTGATGTAAGGTGCTGACATGAGCACTGCATGGAAGATTACAAGTAATATACTGCACTTGAAAAGACAATTTGTTGTAAAACATGTATGACAGTATGCAATTTCTCTCTTAACTCTTTTTTCTCAGACAACTAT
>KN884009.1:20514-31681 GCA_000934455.1 Apostichopus parvimensis
TCTTGACCAACGTTAACGCCTCCATTGATACCAGATTTATCACAACGAGGAAATAGAAAAGAAATGGTGCCATGGCCGTTATACCTTGCATGATTACGTGTACATCCATTGTGCCAACGAAAACATGAGCCTATTGTAGGTCGGTCACCTTTTGACTCCAAGTAATAGGAATACGCCAAGGCATAGCCAACAGAGTATAAAGGGACAAGAACAGAAACTATATATAACAATATGGTATATCCAGTGGCGTACCTAGAATAGCTGGCACCCGTGGCGGATTCTTCCATTTGTCACCCCGTGCCGGGAATGCCGTCCTGGGGAAAGTGTCTAAGACTTCCCCCTCCACTTTGTGATTTTTTTTTTTTATGTTAGGTGGCTTAAATGCATCTTTGGCAAAGCCTTGAACTGATTACACAATGATTAACAAAAACAATAAAGAATTGGGGGGGCATGGGGGCTGTAGCATGGCACCACCCTGACTGGTATCCAGGCGGACCCCACCCCACCCGCTTAGTACGCCACTGGGGAAACTGTTATGTCATTAAGAAAATTGCGCTAAAATTTATGAAAAGGAGCACTTTTGCACGATTTTATTTAAACATATTATTTGAACAGTTATTATGCAACGGCTGAGCTCTGACAGCATTAAAAACTCCACAAGAAAATATTTGTGAAAGCTCCTTTCTCAAAATCTACTGGTTTATGTCACAATGGGTTTTTCGTTGGTAACCATGAAAGTCATCCAATCACTGGAATAAATTATCTACAAAACATTGGATTTTTGTACCAACTCGTGAACCAAAATGGACGCAACGTCAATATACGAATTAGTGATTATTCTTTGGATATTACTTTCTATACTATATCATGAAGTTGTAAATCCATGAACATATACAACAGTGGTCTTTCATATCTCAAAAAGTTATATTACAGTTTTTATAGGCTCATCTCATCGTTCAAAATCAGAAAGAAAAGGCTCTCGTTATCATTAAGAGAATATTAATTCTCAGCGATGCGGTAATTGCTTCTGATAATAGCACAGATATCACGTTTTGAACATGGTAGACGATATTAAAAAGAAATCCAATTTTTAAATAGAATATATAATAAGCCTTACAAACTCTTGAGTACTAAAACCCCGTAAGTACGTGTCATAGTAATCAAACGAGGTTCAACGGGGTTTAATCCTCCAACTATATAGGCCTATCATAAAAAAAATATCATAATAATATTTAAATACACTCATAAAAAAGAACGGGCTTTTCATACAAAATAAATGAAAAGTTAAAGCGGAATCAATTTCATTTACAGAGTAACATGGAAATGCAGACTATACACACACACGGCAATGCGTTCGATTGTACGGTGACGAGTTCGATTCTACGGTGATGTTATCGATTTTATGGTGATGTGATCGATTGTACGATGATGTGATCGATTCTACGGTGATGTGATCGATTGTACTGTGATGTAATCGATTGTACGGTGCTGTGATCGACTATACTGTGATGTGATCGATTGTACTGTGATGTGATCGGTTGTATGGTGTTGGTATCGATTGTACGGTGGTGTGATCGATTCTATGGTGATGTGATCGATTGTATGGTGTTGTGGTTGATTGTAATATGATGTGATCGATTGTACTGTGACGTGATCGACTGTACTGTGATGTGATCGATTGTACTGTGATGTAATCGATTGTATGGTGTTGTGGTCGATTGTAATGTGTTGTGATTGATTGTACTGTGATGTGATCGATTGTACTGTGATGTGATCGATTGTACAGTGATATGTTCGATAGTACAGTGTTGTGATCGATTGTATGGTGATTTAATCGATTGTACGGTGCTGTGATCGACTATACTGTGATGTGATCGATTGTACTGTGATGTGATCGATTGTAATATGATATGATCGATTGTACTGTGACGTGATCGATTGTATGTTGTTGTGATCGATTCCACAGTGATGTGCGCGATCGGTTTTACGGTGATGTGATCAATTCTACGGTGTTGTAATTGATTATACGGTGATGTGATCGATTCTACGGTGATATGATCGATTCAGCGGTGACGTGACAAACATACCGATTACTTAGTGAGACATTATGGGGTAACGCATTATGTGCAACTAAACTGAGACTTGGTCAGAATGAAACAAAATCAACTTAACCCTATACAGCTCAAAATACAGCTTTTCATTTCACCCTCAGCGTGCTATATGCAGGTGTGATTTTGTCTTTACCCAGATCTATATCTTTAATGATATAACGGTTATATTGTCAACGTATAAGCGATCGGATATCATATTTTTAATAAGTATTAGCAATCACTCATACATCATTTTGAATCTCTATTAATGAATCGGTTATTGATTGCTAACAAGATTCATAAATAAACACACTGACGACTCTGCCTCTTTTCAACCTTCTCTTTTCATCCTATTCTTTCATTTATCTTTGCTCTGTTGCATGCATGTATACGATTGATAAATCTCTGTTATTGTATTACACAAATGTACTCTGCGATAAAATGGTTTTATGGTGCGATTTTTTATTCAGTGACATTTTCTAAGAATCGTGAAATTAAACCGAGTAGAATAGTGAAGTACATGTCATCTGTTGCTAAAATCTTACTTTTTATTATTATTTAAAAAAAAAATATGATGCATTGACCTTGGATATGGTTACCTGGTGTATCTTTCCGCAACTCATGATACATATTTACAAATTATTCCCGAAATCACCGTCTATGTCGTTTCTTATAGACGTAATCTACACGTAATAATGCTCACTCGAGCCTCTTTTGACTTGTAGCAATAAAAGTGCGACGCGAAGGGGCCTTTACACCTAAAACGTTGCTTCGAGACATCATATATATGTAATTCATGTGCTTACGGCAACTAGATACGATTTATAAATGGCTTATTCACTGTAATCGCTTATAGACGATCGGTAATGACTATTTATTGACCGTGAAAACATGAAAACAAATTATACCGTTTAAGTAGTTAGAATGCAACACATTCAAATGCTGCATGTTCATCAATCGTGCAAATCAAAATAAAAGGAAACAAATGTAAAAGGACAAAATGTTGGCGGGGAATCGAACCCGGGATCTCGCGCATACAAGACTAGAGCCTTCCATATAAACCAACAGGCCGCTTGAACATAAGCTGACATGGTAGCATAGCCTAAGTAGCTTCGACACGTTGTCGTCCAGTCAATCGGTAATAGCTATGGGTTTACCTTTGATACGAGAAACAAATGACGTAATCACTGCAATTGCGCATAGCCGATCGATAATAGCTACTTATTGACCTTGGATATGGTTACCCTGTGTATCTTTTCATGATACATGTTTCAATGATACATGTTTCATGATACAATGATACATGATACAATGATACATGTTTCATGATACATGATACATATTTACAAATTATTCCCGAAATCACCGTCTATGTCGTTCCTTATAGACGTAATCTAGACGTAATAATGCTGACTCGAGCCTGTTTTGACTTGTAGCAATAAAAGTGCGACGCGAAGGGACCTTTACACCTAAAACGTTGCTTCGAGACATCATCTATATGTAATTCATGTGCTTACAGCAACTAGATACGATTAATAAATGGCTTATTCACTGTAATTGCCTATAGACGATCGGTAATGACTATTTATTGACCGTGAAAACATGAAAACAAATTATACCGTTTAAGTAGTTAGAATGCAACACATTCAAATGCTGCATGTACCGTACATCAATCGTGCAAATCAAAATAAAAGGAAAAAATGTAAAAGGACAAAATGTAAAAGGACAAAATGTTGGCGGGGAATCGAACCCGGGATCTCGCGCACACATTACGAGAGCCATCCATATTAAACCAACAGGCCGCTTGTACATAAGCTGATTTGGTAGCAAAGACTAAGTAGCTTCGACACGTTGTCGTCCAGTCAATCGGTAATAGCTATGGGTATACCTTCGATACGAGAAACAGATGACGTAATCACTGCAATTTCGTATAGCCGATCGATAATAGCTACTTATTGACCTTGGATATAATTACCCTGTGTATCTTTCCGCATTCATAATACATATTTACAAAATATTCCCGAAATCAGCGTCTATGTCGTTCCTTATAGACGTAATCTACACGTAATAATGCTCACTCGAGCCTGTTTTGACTTGTAGCAATATGTAATTGCCTATAGACGATCGGTAATGACTATTTATTGACCGTGAAAGAATGAAAACAAATTATACCGTTTAAGTAGTTAGAATGCAACACATTCAAATGCAGCATGTTCCTCAAACGTGCAAATCAAAATAAAAGGAAACAAATGTAAAAGGACAAAATGTTGGCGGGGAATCGAACCCGGGATCTCGCGCATACAAGACGAGAGCCATCCATATAAACCAACAGGCCGCTTGTACATAAGCTGACATGGTAGCATAAGTAGCTTCGACACGTCGTCCAGTCAATCGGTAATAGCTATGGGGTATACCTTCGATACGAGAAACAGATGACGTAATCACTGCAATTGCGTATAGCCGATCGATAATAGCTACTTATTGACCTTGGATATGGTTACCCTGGTGTATCTTTTCGCAACCCATGATACATATTTACAAATTATTCCCGAAATCAGCGTCTATGTCGTTCCTTATAGACGTAATCTACACGTAATAATGCTCACTCGAGCCTGTTTTGACTTGTAGCAATACAAGTGCGACGCGAAGGGGCCTTTACACCTAAAACGTTGCTTCGAGACATCATATATATGTAATTTATGTGCCTACGGCAACTAGGTACGATTAATAAATGGCTTATTCACTGTAATTGCCTAAAGACGATCGGTAATGACTATTTATTGACCGTGAAAACATGAAAACAAATTATACCGTTTAAGTAGTTAGAATGCAACACATTCAAATGCTGCATGTTCATCAATCGTGCAAATCAAACTGAAAACAAACAAATGTAAAAGGACAAAATGTTGGCGGGGAATCGAACCCGGGATCTCGCGCATACAAGACGAGAGCCATCCATATAAACCAACAGGCCGCTTGTACATAAGCTGACGTGGTAGCATAGCCTAAGTAGCTTCGATACGTTGTCGTCCAGTCAATCGGTAATAGCTATGGGGTATACCTTCGATACGAGAAACAGATGACGTAATCACTGCAATTGCGTATAGCCGATCGATAATAGCTACTTATTGACCTTGGATATAATTACCCTGTGTTTCTTTCCGCATTCATGATACATATTTAAAAATTATTCCCGAAATCAGCGTCTATGTCGTTCCTTATAGACGTAATCTACACGTAATAATGCTCACTCGAGCCTGTTTTGACTTGTAGCAATAAGTGCGACGCGAAGGGGCCTTTACACCCGAAATTATTCCCGAAATCAGCGTCTATGTCGTTCCTTATAGACGTAATCTACACGTAATAATGCTCACTCGAGCCTGTTTTGACTTGTAGCAATACAAGTGCGACGCAAAGGGGCCTTTACACCTAAAACGTTGCTTCGAGACATCATATATATGTAATGTATGTGCTTACGGCAACTAGGTACGATTAATAAATGGCTTATTCACTGTAATTGCCTATAGGCGATCGGTAATGACTATTTATTGACCGTGAAAACATGAAAACAAATTATACCGTTTTAGTAGTTAGAATGCAACATATTCAAATGCTGCATGTTCATCAATCGTGCAAATCAAAATAAAAGGAAACAAATGTAAAAGGACAAAATGTTGGCGGGTAATCGAATTCGGGATCTCGCGCATACAAGACGAGAGCCATTCATATAAACCAACAGGCCGCAGTAGTGTATAGACCCATTATAGGACGTATTGTCATGTGGGACCCGATATAGGACGTCAAGTGGGACCTATTATAGGACGTCATGTGGGACCTATTATAGGACGTCATGTGGGACCCGATATAGGACGTGGGTGGGACCTATTATAGGACGTTTTTCATGTGGGACCCAATATAGGACACATTTGTGACCTATGATAGGACATAGGTTGACCCTTAGACAACTTGGACATGTTTGGACATGTGTGAGTAAAACACAAGGTCAAAATGAGAACAAAAGCGATGTGTTGTACAGTTTTTTTGTTTTTATTCGAGAGCAACACGGCATCACATCAACCAAGAAAATAACATCAACCAAGAAAATATAGGTGCTTAAGTCATACATGTAAAAACAAAAATGATATCGATAGTACATCACTACTTTGGTTATGGTTTTACCATAACGGTGAGGAGACGGTCGGTAAACCCGTTCCGACGAAATTCATTTCGGATACTACCACATTTTAATGCCATTATTATTTTAAAGTATGTAACATTTGTACAACAAAACAAAACAAAAAATTGGTAAACACATAAAATCATGCATGATTTTGTTTAGAACAACAACTTGGTAAACACATGAAATAGTGAACATTGAAATGATCAATCGTTAAAGATATGGTTTAATAAAATAATATACATCTTGGTCATTACGGTGAACGTCATCGGTAAACCTTCCAACGATATCCGCCATACGTTGTCCACGGCACCGATGTAAGAGATAATACAAACAGTAATGTCCACACACATGAGAGCTCAGCGATTGTAACTGGCGTGTGTTGTACCGAACAACTTCGTTTCGAAGAAACCATGCGATGCCTGGTATCGTCGTGGGTGGTCTGCCAAAAGAATCGAAATATTCTACGACGGTGCGGTCTCGTGACACGAAAAAGCACGTCCAGTGTTGACCCTCATAAGCCGATGGATCTGTGTTGAACACGTAACAGTTGCCTGGTTCAGGACGTCGTGTTGGCAAATTGTCGGATGCAAAAACACCTCGGAATGTAGGTGCTGTAAACGTATCTCTCTCGAGGATCTTCGTCAGCGTGGTGCTGTCCATTTTCGACGAATAAAGTCGAATGAAACGTTACCGTGCTGATCGATTTCGATAAGATTGTCAAACTCGGCATACAGAATCAGCATAACACTCTCGGTTAAGGCTTCGTCAAAGCGTAGCGTCAGATCCAATGTATCTTCATCCTTACGGGTATAATGGGCACCGTCGGCGAGATCGGGTGTAAAATCGAAGGCATATAATGTGTAGCCTTTTTCGTAGTCGTTGCGAGTGACGTCTATCCCTTCATCTAAATTATTTATGTGTAGAGCCGTGAAAAGCGAGTCATAGGCTCTTATCGTTTGATTGGCAGATCCGTCCTCGTAATAGCGTAATTTCAAAGCCTCTGAAGGAGGATACGTCCAGCGTAGCGCAGTGAGACTTCGTTGACTTTGAAATGGTGAAAGTTGAATGGATTTTTAGCATAATGACCGTTGAATGCTGCTGTTTTCACGATCCCAAGGATGAGTCGTCTCGGTAGCTGCCCTAACCATAAGTGATCGGATATGACGTTCGTACTGCCGGCCTGGACGGCTTTGGTCCGAACTTGTACGCGGTTGACGGGGTATTTAGCAGTAGTACCACTCGCCAACACTTTCGCATGTTGAAGTAGCATGGTAGCACTCGGTGTCACTCTACGTATATAGAGGGCTACTTCTGTGAACTGAACTCTGTATCCTGCGGCATCATTGTTAGTCATTAACACGAACGCATCGTTGTTGGGGATTAATTTCATCTTCATGGTAACACTGTTCACTAAGTATCGATCCATGTGGAAAATGTCACAATGTAGGCGACCCATCAGTTCCACTTCTACACTATCTTTGAAATGCTTTGCTCTGGTATTGAGTCCTTGGTTAGAGCCGTTGACCGCATTGCTGTCTTACATGTGTCCTGGTGTATCTTTCTGGTACAAGGCAGTACTCAGATGATTCGTCTTGGCTTCACGACCATAGTTGAGTAACGCTTCCATGTATGCTCTGTACGGATAACATGCCGAAGAATCCGAAATTTGTTGACCGTTGAGTGAAACATCGACCTGTTTAAAGAGTGCATGGAGGGGATAATTGACGGGTCCGACACTGTCCACGTGATCTCCAGTATGTACGAGAGCACCGCCGTTGGATTTGGTAATTTTACACCTGACAAAAAGTTGCGTCTCTTCGAGATCGAGGTATTGGTCCCCGGTGCCCGGAATCTCAAATTCAAAAGGTTGAGACAATCCGGCGATGGGGTTGATTTTCTCCCACGCGCCTCGATCGATGACGATCTGTGTCGGTGGGACACTAAAAATGTCCATTTCACTTTTGCTGCACTCACACGAATGAGGATGAATGGTCGTCATGTTGCCTTAACTGAAAATATCCCGATGAAGTCTTTGTCGCTTGAAGGCACGAGTCGAAATGAGTTTTTTCGCAAGTTTTCGTCGTTTGATAGCTTTCGGTTTCCTGCCTCTTGATCTGTGTATGACTTTGGCACGGGGTCTCCTGACGGGTATCCTACGTCTACGCATACCGCTGCTCTTCTGATTCACACGTCGTTTCACTTCTTCGACGGTTCTTCTTTTCAATGACGAACCCACTTTTTGGCCATCTAGTACATCCGTTGCCACGTTGACACCAGCTCTGAGTGCACTTTTACCCAGAGATTTAAAAACAGGTTTCAGAAACGGAATGGCTCCACGAAGAATACCTAACACAGCTCCAAGTCCATGACCACGCTGGTAGTAGGGAGCTTGAAACACAGGAAGACCTTAACTCATGATGCTTCACAATAAGACGGAACGTTTTTGGCGGAAATGTAACGTCAAGACGACGCGTCCAGTTTTAAATGGTACTCGCTCTCCGGTTTCGTCTCTTATATCGATTTCGATTGTGGAAATGAGACTACAGATGACTGAATGGTATTCCAGTCTATCGTATTTAAATGTCACCATCTGTGGAAAGCGGCCTTTGGATGCCACCGTCTTTAACAGCGGTGCACTGATATCACCGACCAATTGATTTTCGATGATGTTAGTATAAATAAATAGTTCATGAAGTGGATCTCGATCCATGGGGCGATCGCCGGTATATCTGTTACCGTCAAGTTCGAATTCGCGATCACCACCGATAGACGGGACACTTTCTCTGACGGGATGATAGAATCCCATGAGTGTTGCCACTCTTCCCGTCGCTTCCACTTCGAAAAACGGCTCGTTTACTTCCGTAGAAACCGTCAGTTTACCGGTTTTTGGTTGGAAATCGAACGTTAGATTGGGACACGCATCGCGGAACCAGTTCATGATGTCGCGATGTGGCTGTTCACTCGTTCGAAAGTCTTTGAAGGTCACACTGGTAAATGATTGGTTTGGACGCATGCGATACTTAAAAGCACCATGATGAGATTCGATATCATACCAGGAGCGAGGGTAAGAAATACTGGATAGTGCTACTTCCCAAGCACCTTGGAGAGTTAACGGTTTGCTCAATTGCGTGAAGTAGTGAGCCAATGAGTTATCCGGATAAATATCCAGAGAACTGTTACTAGGTAGTGTGACGTAAAAACTGACCATGATGCCGCATCGATCCGTTTCTTCCAACGTTGGTGTCGATGTGAAGCTGAACCCCAGTATGTTACAAATTTATGAGTTGATCCGTCCAACTATTGAACTTTGAAGGATAACCGGTCCATTTGACGAAATATTCCATCTTCCCGTCTTTTTTTTCTGCGACGCCGTAACACTCTCTTCACTCTGTACACGTCCTTGTCATGTTTGTCGACACGTTGAATTTCCATTTCGTAAAGCGTACCATGGATCACCTCACCATCCCAATCTTTGATGCAATATACGGGTGGACGTCTCGGTAGTCGTGCGCTCACCGTAAAAAACTTCCGTCCATCGAGGTAAGTAACCTTTACGGAATGGACGGACCGTCATGCTCAGTCGTACTGTATCACCGTCGTCAAATCGAAAGACCTGTGGCTGTTGTGAAGTCTGACGTGGATACAATGTGCGCCACACGTCGAGTTAATTTTTGAGGGTCACGGAGTTGGGAGATCGGCCGATACTGCGATGATGCGCACTGTTGTAGCTGGTCACCAGTTTCGGTAGCACATTAAGATAAGCCATCGTATGGTTTGCCGTTAAGTACTTCCACATTTTTTCCTTTAAGGTCCTATTAAATCTTTCCACGACGCTTGCCTTTGTCTCGTTGTGTGTGGCGAAGAGGTGGATCTCTTTTTCGATCAAAAGGTTCTTGAACAGCCGGTTAAAAAATTCGGATCCCTTATCAATTTGTAACTTTCGAGGCTGACGTCCATCTTTCAAAATATCCCGGAAGGCCCTTTTCAGAGATGTACCCGTCTTATCCTTGAGAGGAATGACCCATGCATATTTAGAGAAAATGTCGATGCACGTCAGTAGATATTTAAAACCACGATTTTGACGAGAGAGCTGTCTGACGTCAACGAGATCGGCTTGCCACTGATCATCAATCCCTTTGACATAGATGCGATTGCGGCTGTAACGCTTTCGGCTCGGTTTGTGTAACGTGTAAGGGTCCTGTGTCCTCAACCATGCTTTGACATCTTGTAACTTTGTGTTTGGTCTTCGCTTCCTGGCGTGACGAAGTAGGGCATTTACGCCTCTGTAACCAGCGGGATCCGAAGCGTCGTAGTAGAGATCGTGAAGAATGGTCGCTAGCGAGTCCGTCGACATCGGTGACGATCTTACCACTGCAGCAGGCACAGAGACAACGGATTTGCTTCAGTACGCTATCGCTCTTCATTACCGACGAGTTCACGAGGGATATTGGTATCACTCAGCTGTCGTGCTAATGCTTCCCGCCCTTTTGGCTTCACGGTTTTCCTGTGTCGCACGAGATCGTTGACCAAGTCTACAATATGAGTACTAGGTATGCTATGACTGTCCGTCCCAATTAATTCTCCGGTGGGTAACCACTTGATATGGTGATCTGTGAGGAAGCGAACCGGCTTTTCTGCTTTTGCCTGAATGTTTTCGGGACACTTCCTATAATCGTCTCGAAGAGTGGTATGTCTGCAACGGTCTGTACATCACGTGATGGTTGATCTTCTCTGCCTTGTCTCTGAAACAGGCGCTGTCTCTGTATGGCTTGCGCATAGTGTTGGCTTTCTCTTCTTCCGTCAAATCCGTCTGTGATAAAATAGCTTTAATGACATCATCGAGACGTCGAGATTGTTGAGTGTCCGGTGATGCTTTTTCTTCCAGTAACTGCTGAAT
>KN884011.1:31057-41610 GCA_000934455.1 Apostichopus parvimensis
TATATACATCTTCTTTACAAAATTTAATTTCAAAGGATGCTGTTAAATATCACACACTTGTAAATTGCAATAAAGATATACAATTTTGAAATTTTTCTTCCTTTAAGTGGTACATCATTTCCTCAAGCAAACGATAAATTCATTCTTGTATGAAAATCGTCTAGACAGCTTCTAACAGAGATTTTCATATTTAGCATGTTATGTGACTTAGCTATGAATATATGTATATTATATAATATATCTATAGGCCCCTATCATAACATACTGGTTGATGATTAATGAATGCAACCTGTACCACATATACTTTAATAAAATTATCCACAGTAATTAAAATATTTAAATTAAAATCAAATTTGTATTTGTTTTCTTGAAGGGTTTGTATCCAGAATCTCACGGGATCGTCGGTAACAACATGTATGATCCGGCATTGGGATCTTTCTCGTTATCATCGTCGAACAAGTTGAAATCAGGATGGTGGGGTGGAGAGCCCGTAAGTATTCATGACTAACGCTATACTGTCCAGCAAATTATTCAGAGCGACACAAAAGTGGACCTCGAAAATATTTTTCGGTGAGACGTTGGAATTTTTTCCCTGATGTGGGAACTTTTTTTTCTACAGTTTTCGCAGCTTTCCGACGGTGTTTGATGATGTTATCTTTCTTAACATTAACTGCTTAGTTCAAGATAGCCTTCATGCACACTAAGTATCGATTTTGAGGGGTAAGGGTCCAGTGGGTCGTGGCTTAGTCCTCACGGAAGATCGTATGTTTGGGGCCTGACAGTTTTCACAGAAAACGGCTGCTGGCATAAGCAACATAATTTCCCTCCCCCATAAAGTTTGATTTAACAGAATTGTTTATTCGTTTTTATTGATTTTTTTTCTTATTTTGCCGTATTAATGATACAATTTATAACGAGCCTTCTTTCATACGTGTGCACTTTAAAGGTTGCTAGGTAGTTTCAAGGAAACTCTCACCCCCACCCCACATCCCACCCTGTCCCACTCACTCCCACACCATACCCCACCCATGCCTGCACTCCATGGTACAAATTTACCCAACCTCTAACCCATCCACCCCTAGCCCACCCACCCACTCTCCCCCACTAATAATATGTCCATTTTAGCCCAATCGTCAAACTTCTGCACTTAATGCATTGACAGATATTTCGACCTCTCGTACTGATATAACTTACACCAACATAACTCGAAGTAATTTTGTTTAGCTTTCGTGAAGTCTAAATATTCCTCTTCGCCAGATTTGGAACACAGCTAAGAAACAAGGGTTACGGACTGCTACGTATTTCTGGGTAGGATCTGATGTTGAAATTCAAGGTATGAATAAAAGAACATAAACATGACTACAATATAGTTTTTTATTTTCATTAATTAATCATTTAAGAAATATTTAAGAAATATAATTCATTACAACATATTAACAAAGTCAAATGTTTCTAAAATGTAACCAGTTTACTATCGTACCCTAGGCCATTCCTACTATCCAATCCTCGTCCACACGTTTCTCAACCTTACCATGCACGGCCATCAACAATACCCCTTCCCTCCCCCCCCCCCCCCCCCCCCCCCCCCCTCCACCCTCTTTATATTCCCGTACTTTGCAGAAAGATAAGCTGTTTTGTTTTTCTGCTTTAGAGATGCGTCCAGACTACTGGTTTTTATACGCGTGAGTATGTTTCTTCTTTTTTATTTCATTTGATCAGTAGGCCTATATATACTTGAATTAAACCTTGTAACCTTACAATAAAGACCTTTCTTGAATTACAATGCATGATTTTGACATTTTGTTTATTTCGTTCCTTGTTTCAGAGACGCAGAATACTTTTCGAGGGTAGATGTACTGGTTGCATTGCTAAGTCAACCGGAGGGGCTAAGGTATCAATCAAATTCTTGTACTTAACTTAACGTCTTCTCTTTTCTCACGATTTCTAACCGGAAGGACTTAGGTATCAATCAAATTATTGTGCTGAACGTCTTCTTTTTTCTCACTTTGTTATCCTACTTTAGGGCGTATCTTGATTCGGGGCAGGTAAGGGAGGAGGGATCTTCCGATCAACTATTTTTGTTTACAAATCAGTTTATGATGTTACATGAATATTCATTCTTTTTCAGACCTGACCTATTGACCTTGTACTATGATGAACCTGACCACACAGGTCACGAGCCAGGACCAAACTCACCGGAGGTAAGACATCGAAACCCTGAACTACTGTTCAACAGCTGTAGACTGTAGTTACCTATTGCTCGATTCTTCAAGCTGGACCTATCACACTTTCATAGTAGTCGCACATAGGTTAGGCAACTTAACGTATATGATATCGAAATTTCGCCTAGACTACCACACTTTCATAGCATATGAATCTAGCCTATCTGACTGTATATTACAGTGTTAACACTTAGCATAGACAAACACACTTCCATAGCAGATGAATCTAGCCTAGCCTACTTTGCAATTTAACAAATCAACACTTAGCCCTAGACTACCGTACATTTGTTGCAGATGTAGGCTACCAACCCTTGTCTTGTCGTCTTCTCATAAACGAATCGGGACTAAAACGCTCTTCTTATCCTGAACCAAGTCATTTTCAGCTATAAACCGAGAAGAAATACAAATCGTTCCACAACTGATTTCTTTCCTCTTCTTTTGTTTTTTATTTAGGAAGACGATCAAATAAAGCGAATGGATGGTATCATAGCATATTTAATGGATGGACTAATGCGTATTGGCTTACATGATTGTATAGATGTAATAGTCATGGCAGACCACGGAATGGCTAATAGGACGTGCGAACAACTCTACGTGCTCGATGACGTAAGCAATAGCAATTTGAATATGTATGAGATTTGAACATTTAACTAGCCGATTGGGACAATTTCCTAATGCTAATACCTGTCTAAACTGCCCATCAATATCATGCTCTCAAAGCACTGGTACTGACAGTACAGACAGTTCCTAACCTTGATCTGATAGAAACATGATATTCATACTGCTCATACTGACAATACGAGTGCTCTGAAGTGGAACATGACACTACAGTATAGAACACAATTGTCCCAACTGGGTGGCATTCAACTAACATATCGCTGCTTCCATATCCCTAAATCCCTACCCTCTTTCAAGTCGTAAACTATGTTGTGAGAACAAGGGTAATGTAAACCTATAAATTGTTGCTTATACATTGCGTAGTAACTCAGTAAAGGAAAGTGTGTTTTATTCAATTGTTGGAGACATATGGTGGTCTAATGGCTTTCCTGTTGCTGTTCATTGCTCCTCGAATTGAGGGCAATCGTAAAAGCTTTAACTGATCCAATTTTAAGATCATAACGCACAGTTTGGGAAACGTCGATCTACATTAATAAGTCATTTAACGGTTCCAACTTCTCATCTACTTGTGTTACTTCAGGACCAGGTCACGTGATACAAAAAACAAATGACAAATCATAGTGTTCAACCTGATCACATGTCTAGGAAGCTATCTGTTGTTTAATTTTTGTAACTTTTCGTGAGAGATTTGCTTGACTTCAAGTCATCTGGGGATAAAAAAAAAAAGGCTTTCAAACTATATTGCTCAAAGTTTCATGGCTTAGAAAAGATATAATTAAGTTGAACACATTGAAGAATATAGACCACGGGTTTTTTCTATCTTAGGCTCACCCAGTATGTCAGCATTGCGCATGTGCAACGAAAGTACAATAACGCCGTGCAGTGTTTAATGTAATATTGCTGTTGATGTGTCATCAGAACCCTTGAGTGTTTGGAATCCATTTACAATTAATTGAAATCAGCAATGAATGAATTCATGCGTTTAATTAACTCTATAATTAATGAAATTAATTTCCTTATTGAAATTTAGTACATAGAAGAGGATGACTACTACACACGGTCTACTGGTGGGACAATGCTAAGACTGGACCCAAAATCAACCGGTAAAGATTCTTTTCCTTTCAACACACCTTCTTTTTTTCTCCTTGTTTATTCTTTCTACATTTTCTTGAGTGCAAACATTGTCCTATCTCATAATTGACAATGCAGAAATTTAAGGTCAAGTAATGGAGGCCCGTTTTACTAAGATACTGAGACAGGCAACTTATGAGAGATGACAGAAATACTACGCCGCAATTTTATTTTCATTCATTCATTCATTCATTCGGTCGGTCGTCCGTCCGTCCGTCCGTCCGTCCGTCCGTCCGTCCGTCCGTCCGTCCGTCCGTCCGTCCGTCCCCGTCCGTCCGTCCGTCCGTCCGTCCGTCCTTCCGTCCGTCCGTCTGTTTGTTTATTTATTGGTTCATTTATTTATTTATCCATTTATTCGTTTATTCTACAGCCGGTATTTCCGAAGCGAGAGATGTAGTTGACGCCCTTAAGGTAGGTTACAAAGTTACGTTAATACTGGAGAAATATGGTGATCTTCCCGCACTCAAATCTGTGCGGTATCCGTCCCGTCCGGACAATGGGAATAGTTAGAATGGCCTCCTCTTTGTATATACTGTTATATAATAGCAGGTTTCAGTACTTGCACACTGCACTCTCACAAAGAAAACGTTACACGGTTGAGCTGGCCATGGTATATTTTAGAGCAAGTCTATAGGCTACGTTCACTTAAGTTATACAGTATAAAGTACATACATATTATAGTTTACTGTGTGTATAGGCTGTTAGTATCTCTCTGGAATGTTATGACTATGATAGGATTCTTTATGCATAAATTCTTTATGCATAAATTATTCTATATGCATAAATTAGTATGCATAAATTGGATTCTTTATGCATAAATGACAAGACGCATCTTATTAAGTCCTGTCATGCTTCAAGAGGTCTACGTCGGGTAAGAAAAAAAATGTTCATTTACAATTATGGATTCATCCTGCCCCATGCACAATCTCTACATTACCAGTCCCGCAATGAAATCACAAAGTTATACGCTGACCATGCATGCCTAAAGCATTTCAGAAATTCATAGTTTTCTTTCAGCTGGAATAGTAAACGATTAATAAGTTAAATATGGCATTATGGTTTCATTTTAATTTTTTATAGTGTACTCACCCAGTCGCAACTCCATACGTTAAGACGGACATACCTAAAAGGTGGCATTACATTAATAACATTCGAATTGAAGATATTCTGATCACTGTACCAGCGGGGTGGACTGCCTCGGCGTAAGTATTTTTTAACCCTACTGCTGTTTGAAATTTAAGTATCAAATTTGCTTGATATACTACTGTTATCTCTATCATACAGGTTGACCACTACAAATATAAAAATCTCCATCGCTCACATTACACGCTCCTAGATTTTTGTCACCAAACAAGCGTACATTTGAAGAGGGTAATTCACAGTTCATTCGATATAAAAAAAAGTTGCGTTTTAGACACTTTTGGGGGCATATTAATATCATAAGCACGTAACCATACAGAAAGCAATGGGAAATGCTTTAGAGTTGTGTTTTATTGTGTAAAGCTGTCATGTGGTTATATACTCTTTAATACACATATTTTATATATTACTGCAGTTCTTCTTCCGACTCTCTCTGTCCCTCCACAGTTTATCTCCTACCTCTCCTCTTCCCACTGTTGGTTTTTTCTTCTCTCCATCCTCCTACATCGATCAATCTCTTTCGTGTTCACCCAGCTCATTAATCTTGTCTGTATGCTGTGCTTGTATTTGTCCCTTGTATAGTTTATGTTAGTTTTCATTTAGCCTCTGAAGAAGATCCTGCTAGGATCGAAACGTCAGGCCCTCTTACTTTTACACATTCTCTTATACACAGGCTCTTTAGTGGATAAACAGTTTGCTAACAGTTTTGTTTTTCGTTAGATGCTTTTTTTTTATTGTGTAAAGCTGTCATGTGGTTCTATACTCTTTATTAATACACAATTTTAATATGTAATATACAATATTTTGTATTTACTTCAGTTCTCCTTCGAGCTGGTGTGACGGTGGTACGCACGGGTACGATAATCTCGGGAAATTGATGAAGGTAACTTCTTACATTGTTCTATATATGTTATAACTTTATAGTCATCTGTTCTATGTGTTTCCTTAAATGAAATGTTACAAACCGTTGGAGCACATTCCATTACAAAGAAAATCCTCCTCAAATGTGAAAATTCAGTATATAACTTGCATTTATCCTTTAACGATTTTTCCGACATTTATCTTTTTTTTTCATTTTAAATGTTAACTTTGTTTACTTGTCGATTGAAACAACAAACCGTTGTAAATGAATATCAGAGCGATTCTTGAAATATTGACCCCGATAAGTATGCTATAGAAAGTAAATCAATTGTCACTAATGCTTCAACTTAAACAAACTATTTATTTACCGCTGTATACCCCTTTAACTATTCTCCCTTACCGAGACGTTAAATCATTTACTTTAAAAATTGTGGAGAATCTGGGATTTACATTGCATGGTCAGAACTTCCCACTTTGTATTATCGTAAACTTGTCTCTCTCTTTCTCTATTTGTTTTTCTTTTCTTTTTCTGTTTTGCTTTTGTTTCATGGTAAAACATTTTGTGTGATTATGCCCACGATCAATATTCAATTAACTCTCTTTATCACTGATCATCTTTTGTTTCCAGGCATTGTTTATAGCACAAGGACCATCCTTTAAGTCGGGCTTAACGGTTGAACCATTCCATAATATAGAGCTTTATGAGCTAATGTGTGGTAAGCTTGGTAGTTTATAATATCATGAATATTGAGGATGCATGACGTCACAGTTACGTACATGTACGATGAAATGTCGATAAGATGAATTAGGATTGTTTCATTATTTTGTTCACAAAACTAGATTAATTAACGCAGAGCACTTAGGTATTATATAGTGAGGTTATAATTAAACAGTGCTAATTCAGTCTTTTGAGAGACTTATCAAGCTTTTGGGATAATGCCTTAATAATTTAGGCCTTGAAAAAGCATTCTTTGATAATGAGACGACATGCCACCTTTAAGATGATGATCACATGACCTTTATCGTATGCAGTGTACTAGCTATTAGAATATGATAGAGGAATATTTAAGCACTGCGCCCTCACTATCGGACGACGCCCTCTCAGCGTCTTCCTTTCGAATCTACTATGATAAATACTTTTAATTCGTTTAGAGATCCACATACACAAATCTTACTGGTATCATCTCCTTGGTGTGGATTTTTGTGGTTTCAGAAGAATCCTTTTTAATTCTAATTACTTATCTCATACTCTTGCAAAGAGTCATTTGAATTTTGCATTTCCTTTCTAACATGTTGTGAGTAGATTTTACCATAAAACACACTCACTGTAACCTGAATAACTGTGAAAATGTTTTACTTGTACGAACAGAAATTCTAGAAATCACTCCAGCACCGAACAATGGAACACGAGGCGCCCTTCATCACCTATTAAAGAATGTTCGTTTCTCCCCTGAACCGACTCCTCCTACTACTTCTAGCACCATTGTTGCGTGTGAATACCCGGCAGATGATACTGCTTACGACAAAAGACTCGAAGATGACACCAGTGGTTGCGGTTGTATCAATATTCCGGTAATAATTCTCTCCTGATACCTCAAAGTTATTTATTTAATATATATGTCAATTAGTTAATCCAATAACTTGTCCCTCTAAGGTGCATCTTGTATGAACTTTCACACTTTAACTATAAACTCAAACATTTCCGCAATTCCTTATCTATTGTTAATCTTCTCTATTGTTATTCTTCTCTATTGTTATTCTTCTCTATTGTTATTTCGCATCTTTTGTTATTTCTTTTCTATTGTAACATCTTCTTTATTAGTATTTACTTCTACCTTTTTCATTGCTGTTGTTGTTTCTCCTTTTGCTATTTTCCTTTCTTTGTTATTCTTCTTTACTATTATTTCTCCTCCCTGATGTTACTTAATTTCTATTGTTATCCTTCCAATTGTTATGTCGTTTCTATTGTGTTTTCTTTCCTACCATTATTTTTTCTCTAACTTTATTTGTTGAATTAACAACTACAACAATGGTTCTTTCGTGCTAATGTTACCGTATTAAGTCGCATTTGTTATTTCCCTAAAGTTTTCCTTCTTCTATCTTCTTTCTCTGTTCTTTTGTTTCGTTCTACCAATTAATAATTTATTCATTCATTCATTCATTCAACCATGGGCGCAGATCCTAGTGGGGAAAGCGGGACGCGTCCCCACCAACTTTTTCAGTGGTGGGGACATAATAGACCGTGTCCCTACCAATTTGTCTTGACCAAACGCTGCATTTCAAATTCCCCTGTATTGAACCTTGGCGCAGTTTGATTTAGCATTGTGCAAATGAAATGCTGCAGTTCTTATTTCATTATATTTATACACGGATTTTAAAAATTGGACGGAAATCGCATTTGCAGCAGTCTTTAATTGTTTTCTGGGAGAGGACCCCAGACCCATCGCATACGAAAGTCTACTTGGATTATTTGTCCCCTGATTTTCTTTCTGCAGACGCCCATGTATTTCCTCAAACTAAATTTCTAAGCCATAAGATCATTTAAGGAGGTTTGGGAGCATCGTTGGGTCTGGGAAGTGTTATTTCCGGCGGTCTGGGAGGTATATTTGCCGAAACATTTATTGATATATACACAACGCGCCAACCCATGGTCGCGCTCCGCTTAGAAAGTATCAGAGAACAGATACGCGTCCCCACCATTATCCAAGACTGATCTGCGCCCATGCATTCAACCATTCATGCATTCATTTATCGATTCATTTATTTTGTTATTGGTTAAGAATTATATGATAGATCTTTCCATCCATCCCTCACATATTGTACAGATATTCATTAAGACATTTTTTAATTTTTGTAGATTTATATTTGTTATTATGATTCAATATGAAAACAATTGTATTAATAATTGTTTATGTTTCTTGATTTGGTTTAATAGGCAGATGATCTTAAAGCTTTCGACAGCCGGTTAGAAACAGGTAAAGGAAACGAGCATTCTCTTTCACTATTAATTATGCGTACCCAGGCCTGGCCAGACGGGGGGGGGGGGTCAGTGGGCTTGGGCCGGAACAATATGGGTTTAAGAGTGCAAAAAGGAGACTTGGTGACATAATTGCACACGGGGCCGACTTGGCACTGGACACCTCTGTACGTAAGATTAGCAGGATGTGAGAGAATGGGGAAGGGGCTAAGTTGGTTCAATAATAACGTAATTTCCAAAACTTGTACACAATAGCACATATCCGAAAAGACTTCCCCCGGATTCATGTCATTAACAACCTCCTTATTGAGTTACACCCACCCCACCCCATCCCCGCACCCCCCTCCAAAATAAATCACTTTGGTTTAAGGCAACTTTTTGACGTTTGATTTATAACCTGATCAGGTCAGCATAGTATAATTCAAAACAAATAAAATTGTATTATGCCTTCCTAGAATTTCCGCACCACGTAAATTTGATTTCAATTTTGACACTTATTTCAAAGTGTCCTATCTAAGGTAGATGAACGCATATTAGCTAATGTGAAGGCATGTTTAATTTACCCTTAGTTTAGAGCCGATGTTTGAATTTCTTCATAGAAAACTGTGCTTTGAACATATAGCAAGACACATAACCTAAATATATGCTATTACTGACATGCTCACTCGACTGGAATAGAGAGGCCACCATATAATGAATAAAAAACTACCATAAGTTAATTTAACAATATTTTAATATAAAGTAAGTTTCAACTGAAATAAATTAATGAAAGATTATCTAACAGCTACTTCTCTGGTTTTGATTTAGTGGCTAATAACGAGGAAAAGCACGCCCCGTTCGGTTTACCGATTGTCATGTTAAGCGACGAAATCTGCCAACTACGTCAGGAGAACTACATCACAGGTTACAGTCACAGAATGGGCGTACCACTATACGCAACTTATACCATTGAAAAAGATCAGGTGAGAAAATGAACAAACAGATGGATGGATGGATGGATGGATGGATGGATGGATGGATGGATGGATGGATGGATGGGTGGATGGATGGATGGATGGATGGATGGGTGGATGGATGGATGGATGGATGGATGAATGAATGGATGGATGGATGGATGGGTGGATGGATGGATGGATGGGTGGATGGATGGATGGATGGATGGGTGGATGGATGGATGGGTAGATGGATGGGTGAATGGATGGTTGGATGGATGGATGGATGGATGAATGGATGGGTGGGTGGATGAATGGATGGATGGATAGGTGGATGGATGGATGGGTGGATGGATGGATGGGTGGATGAATGGATGGATGGATGAATCAATGAATGGGTGGGTGGATGGATGGATAGGTGGGTGGATGGATGGATGGACTGATGGATGGATGGACGGGTGGATGGATGGATGGATGGATGGATGGATGGATGGATGGATGGGTGGGTGGATGGATGGATGGATGGATGGATGAATGGATGGATGGTAGATGAATGAAAGGATGGGTGGAGAAATGGATGGATGAATGCAATTCATGGATGGATGGGTGGGTGGATCAATGGATGGATGGATGGGTGGGTGGGTGGATGGGTGGGTGGCTGGATGGGTGGAT
>KN884012.1:0-10158 GCA_000934455.1 Apostichopus parvimensis
ATGTCGATTTAAATTGGTAGAAGTCAATTTAAGCTGCTTGATACTGGTATAAGTCGTATGAACTTGGTATATGTCGATTTAAATCGGTATGAGTCGATTCCCCACGACTGATGGCCCGCCATATGAATGTTGTACCTATGTTGTTGTTTTTTTTTGACCAGTATAAGGCGAATTAAATTGGTATATGTCGCTTTTAAAATAACATATACCGATTTAATTTGACATATCATCGATTTAAACTGGTATATGTCGATTTAAATTGACATATACCGATTTAAATTGACATATCATCAATTTAAACTGGTAAATGTCGATTTAAATTGGTATATGTCGATATAAATCGATGATTATGTCGATATAAATCGATGATATGTCGATTTAAATCGGTAGAAGTCAATTTAAGCTGGTGGAAACTGGTATAAGTCGAAGGAATTACTTGGTATATGTCGATTTAAATCGGTATGAGTCGATTCCCCATCACGACTGATGACTGATGACATGTTGTACCTATGTTGTTGTTGTTTTTTTGACCAGTACACAATGTTGATCATCTTTGATATAGGTTGTGACTTTGCTGCTGATTCTTCGGAGCCTCTCAAGGTTGCTTCCTTGTCTATCGGAGGTGGAGTTTCCGTAAGTGTTAATGATGCCATCCAGAGGATGATCGATGCTGATGTTGCTGTAGCAGTAGCAGCAGGAAACGAGGACTCAGATGCCTGTAATTCATCTCCGGCTTCCGCTCCTAACGTACGTAACTTCTAGATTGTTGCCAGATGCCTATATATTTAAGTAAACTGAGCCTGCAGACGGCAGTAATTAAGATCAGCGGTCTGCAACCATTGTTCATTGTTCTGTGAATCACCCATATAATTTCTTAATTTTTCATCTCAAGTACTTCATCTTCAGTAAAAAAAATGACAAACCCGGAAATGAGGTGTAGAGATTTTGTATATAAGTTTAAATTTGCTATTAAACTTGAGAAAGAACTCAAGCAAAGAGGCAAAGCTGTCATTTCTTACGAGCAGTTAAAAGACTCATTTAGTAATTGCACTATACTGTTCAGTTAATTACGATACATCATTGTTTTTGTAAGCACTTATCATTACTTGTAAAAGGCTTTTGACCTTATTTTATCCAAATATATTCGAATTGGCACAAGAATGTTACCAATAAAGATACCAAGCGTGGTTAAAAAAAAATTTGGGGGCACTATACCCAGCACAGCAAAAACAAATTGCCATTCGGCTGCGACCCATCCCTCCCTTCCTCCCACGTCCCTCTCCCCACCCCTCCCATCCCCTTCAAGTTATCATTGCAATATCACTGGAATACGGGTTCTAATGAGATTTTTTGTTTTATATGCTTACTCGTTAGAAGTCCCTCGATCTGGCTTGAAGAGGCGAAACTGTATTCCCTGAGATTCGGCCCACAGGGTCATGGCGTCAAACGTACCACGCTACTAGAAAATAGAGCAAGTAGACATTCTCTGCGAATTCTGAAACGACCTCGCAAACCATTGAAAATCTTTTGCCACCCAAACATTGGATCGCGGCCCATATGTTGCCTACCGTCGTCAAAAGATTAATAAATGAAACACTTAGTACTTTAGAATATAGGATATTGTCACGGGTAAGGTAAAACGATTCGACTGGACAACATACAAACTCGAGTGGCGTGTGTCTTGATAACATGAGTAACTTTATTCAAATCATCGTTACCAGGGGCAAAATCCTTAAACAAAACGTAAAATGTACGCATAGCATAAACAAATATTTCACACAAATATGTCGTTACATCGGCAATAGGAAACATATCAAACATGCATTGATCTCGCTGTATGATCCCATATATTTTACACCTTCTTAACACTCATCACCTTTTAACAATATACCCTCCCTGTACAGAAATTCGATACTAACAAACGTCTCGTGAATATATTTGTATACGTGCATTGCAACCTTTCAACACATTCCGGCCTCACTTTACTCATATCAGAAACAAGAATACGACTAACTAATTGCGTACCCTCTACTGCAAAGTTAGGTTTGACTTAGTACACATAAAAAAAAATGATACACTTGCGGAATTCGGTCGGTTTTCGGCTTTTTCACAGGTATCGGCAAGTCATTTAAGATATATAACAAGATATATATAACAACGAATTCACCAACGGGGAACTAAAGTTGCCCCAACATATCCTAGGTCGCCAACGATCCTAATAGTGAAATACTGCGGGCTAACGTCGCCCAACGGACATCGCGTCCAACTGCAACGAGTAACTGCTGTGGTGACATGTCCCAGCACCCCTTGCACCAAGTAGTACAAAATACGAATATCACGCCCTGACCTGCTTACCCGGCCTATTCATAAGGACCCTTTACCTCTCTCTCTCTTGTTTATAGTGCCTTACTGTTGGTGCTAGCGATGATACAGATACGAGAGCCTCTTTCTCCAATTTTGGAAGCTGTGTGGATATCTTTGCCCCTGGAGTGGCGATCACATCCACCGTCCTAAACAACGGTGTAGCCAGTTGGGCTGGAACTTCCATGGCAACCCCACATGTGGCTGGTAAGATTTTTAACTAACTGTATAGTAATGTATTGGACAGAATAGTTTGGTCCAATGATTTTGTTTTGAAGTCCCATCTACTCCCATATCCATTTCATTATGACTGGTCTCAGAAAAGTGATTTCACCTTTCGAAAACCAAAATATTAAAAAAAAAAAAAAAAAAAAAAAGCTGCGACATATTTAGACTGACGTTATTGTTGCTTTTGAAAACTTTCTGTCAAGAGTTGTTCCGATTTCAAAGTCAAGTATTGATTGATGACGTACACTTACTTACTTTCTTTATATGAAATAAATATGCTCTTGCAGGGATGTGCCCACTCTGGGCGGCACTGGGCGGCCTCGCCCAGTACTTAAAATTACCGCCCAGCACTGTCTTAAAAATCGTGTATCCCGCCCAGCACTATTTTCATCTAAAATCCCGACATTCCTAACAATATATATATTCACCATAAATTGGGCCTAGCCTATGCCAAAATCATACAGACTAATAATAATGCATCAGTTACGCATGTGAGAAACATTACTTACGGCTCTCAATCGGTTAAAATTTAAAAAATGTAAATTGTTAGCAAAACTAGTACTTGTGTATGTGCTTAAAAAGCTACACAAGTGCCAGCATTTGGCATCCGAGCTTCAAAAATCGAAAAATTTCTCAAAAGGGAGGGGGACACCCCTCCCCCTTAAGACCCCTCCCCCAGGCCGGCGATCAGTATACCCGGCACTCAGGATATCCTGGGCACATCCCTGCTCTTGTACATAGAGAACTCAACATGGAAATGAAACTAATGCGGCATGTGTATTCTATTTTCCTGCAATCAATGTTTCGTTTTTGGCTCATTCATCAGGAGTGCGCGCAGTCGATGCGACTAGTCTGATTAATCATTTATGTTTCTCTGACTATATTTAGTTAAAGGCATTCACCTGTAAAATGTGCTACATCTCTGGAATGTTCCTTTAAGGCTAAGATGGTGATGATGTCAGCTATACTCAGTACAGGCGTCAATGTATGCCTTTGTTTGAATACATTGTTTGAATACATTGTTTTATTACATTTTTTGAACACATTGTTTGAATACATTGTTTGAATATATTGTCTGAATACGTTTTTTGAATACATTGTTTGAATACATTGTTTGAATATATTGTCTGAATACGTTTTTTGAATACATTGTTTGAATACATTGTTTGAATACATTGTTTGAATACATTGTCTGAATAGGTTTTTGAAATACATTGTTTGGATACATTGTTTGAATACATTGTTTGAATACATTGTCTGAATATATTGTCTGAATACATTGTTTGAATACATTGTTTGAATACATTGTTTGAATACATTGTTTGAATACATCGTTTAAATACATCGTTTGAATACATTGTTTGAAAACATTGTTTGAATACATTGTTTGAATACATTGTTTGAATACATTGTTTTGATACATCTTTTATATAAACTTAAATAACTCGACCACAAAAACATGTTCTCTTTTATCGTCCTATCGACAACAGATCATCCATGGATGATATCATTTTGTGTAACATTACATAAAGATGTCATTCCAAACCGTACACGTCATACGATGTTTGTTGTTGCATCCGGGGAACTGACCTAATGACCTATACATAAGAGTTTATACATAGTTCAGTCACTTTAATTGATGAAACTAAGTTGCTTATAGGTCTCAAACATTCGATAAATGTTACAGAAATACAACCTGCACTGGTTACTTATAACATGTAAATAAATTGTGTGTCTAGGTTATCCTTATTCTAATGGTTTAATTTCCTAGGTGTCATGGCTTTGGCTCGCGTGGAATATCCAACTAAGAATGCTGAGCAAATCATGGCCCATGTTAAGAGCACAGCTTCTACTGGTCTCATCAGTGACGCCCAAGGAAGTGAGAACAGATTGCTGTACTGTCCTTAAGTAAGTCAAAAATGTGATCTTTCTTTTTTAAATTAAACTTTATTGATACCAACGTTCAAATCTCTTGAGAAAAAAAATCCAAATAATGACATTGTTTAAATTTAATTAGTGTCAAGTCGGTTTGGAATCACAGACATACAAGACACGGCCACTGGGTGGGTCTTCACATATAGCTTACCATTAGTTATTCTAGATTATTCAGTGAATTACTTTTAGCATCTTTATCATGTTCGCATTTGGACACATTGGCATATGACCTCTTGTTATAACATGCATTTATGATGTAGAAAGGGATTTCTGGTGCAACGATGCTTCGTCGCAAAAGTCTAGATATATACAAACAGACACCTACTGAACGAACTTATGTTTTGTTTTGTGTGCAACTTATAAACAGCATAAATTCCTAGCATTAAAGGGAGATCATTCTTAAAACCATACTCATGTTTTAAAGGAGAGCATTCTTTAAATCCTATACTCAGGTAAAATCATTGCGTAATAATGGTCATTGTTTTCTCTTTCGACAGAATGGACACCGGAACACTGTCATGCCAATAATTTGCAAGCTACTTTAACATGACTTGTATTGTTTTGAAAATGAGAGAGAAAAGAATCATGGGTATGGCATGACAATGAAATTTAGCAGAAGTCACGCGGCATCATTTATGAATATGCATGACATCTAACAGCATTGATTAAGTTTACGTACTGATCATGAAGGGAATGGCGTCATCTATGAGGATAGATAATGGCTATTAAATTACATAAAGGTGGTGTGAAATTGATAATATTTAATAAACGGAAATGCACTAATGTTCTTTCTCCCTCTCTCTCTCTTTATGAATTGCTTGTATTTTGGTCACGTAACAACATCCGCGTGAATCTACATGTTTCCTTACATACATTTTGAAGTCTAGAATTAATTATTATTCATCCTATAATAAATTCCCATCACCCCTAAATAGACACTGGCCCACAGAGCTGTTCCCTTATCTCATTAAATCGTATACTCTTCAGGCAAGTATAGTACTTTAAAGCTGTTAAACACATCAGCCCAACAATAACTGATGAACGTATTAAAACCATAACATGCAGTGTCCGATATATTGGTAACTCTTTCAACAATAACCGATGAACGTATTAAAACCATAACCAGTGTCCTATATATTGGTAACTCTTTGAGGGTCAAAGTAAACAAGTTCAAAGTTAATATATATTCAATATGAATAAAGAGAGTAAAAATCAACAAGAATGTTTAAAGAGAACGAACACTCTCATATTTGGTAGCTTTCGGTTTTTCAGTCAAACGCTTTCAGCCAAATCCGGAGGATGGTGAAAACATAGACACAAACATTGTTCAAGACTTAAATCGCTTTAAAGAATAATCTTATGGAAAATATCCGTTCAAGAGTACAATAAAAAGGGATACTGCAGAGGTAGCAAAAATATGTTAGCTCTAAGTAAACCAAATCAGTGTTGCGGTAGAGGGTAGAGGGCAAGCTTGAGGTAGAGGACAAGCTCTTAGTAAACCAGATCAGTATTGAGGTAGAAGGTAAGCTCTTAGTAAACCTGAACAGTATTGAGGTAGAGAGTAGAGGGCAAGGTTGAGATAGAGGGCAAGCTCTTAGTAAACCAGAACAATATTGGGGTAGAGAGTAGAGGGCAAGGTTGAGATAGAGGGCAAGCTCGTAGTAAACCAGATCAGTATTGAGGTAGAGGGTAGAGGGCAAGGTTGAGATAGAGGGCAAGCTCTTAGTAAACCAGATCAGTATTGAGGTAGAGGGTAGAGGGCAAGGTTGAGATAGAGGGCAAGCTCTTAGTACAACAGATCAGTATTGGGGTAGAGAGTAGAGGGCAAGTTTGAGATAGAGGGCAAGCTCTTAGTACAACAGATCAGTATGAGGGTAGATAGTAGAGGGCAAGGTTGAGATAGAGGGCAAGCTCGTAGTAAACCAGATCAGTATTGGGGTAGAGGGTAGAGGGCAAGGTTGAGGTAGAAGGCAAGCTCGTAGTAAACCAGATCAGTATTGGGGTAGAGAGTAGAGGGCAAGGTTGAGATAGAGGGCAAGCTCGTAGTAAACCAGATCAGTATTGGGGTAGAGAGTAGAGGGCAAGGTTGAGATAGAGGGCAAGCTCGTAGTAAACCAGATCAGTATTGGGGTAGAGAGTAGAGGGCAAGGTTGATATAGAGGGAAGCTCGTAGTAAACCAGATCAGTATTGAGGTAGAGGGCAATAACTGCAGGAGAATGCTAAAAATGGCTGGAATGAAAAGAAATGCGAATTAAAAAGTAAAACTACTCTTTTACAGGTCGCTATTAATGGGTGTTTTTTTTTTCTTGGGGGGTTATTACCTAAAGAGAGGATAGACAAGAGTAGAGCAAACCACTATGCCTATCGTTTTGGCTAAGGTGGCTTCAATGTCACATGAAGACCGCTTTCCCTCGATTATGATGCTAACTTGCATAAACCCAATTGTTGCAAGATGCATGTGATATATGTGGCATGGTTTATAACAACATTGTTGTTATACGTAAGAGCTTATCAATATATACGGTATGCTTCCCACTTGACCAAGCCTTTGATATTCTTACGTAAGATACATATTGGTCTATGGCAATTACCCCCCCCCCCCCAACCCCTCGTTGCTTTTCCCTGTTGCTGCTCTCCAAAGAAGAGCAGCAACAAACAACCCAGAAAAAAACCCCGCACCAGGAACATAACATGGTTTAACCAACCTTACAGCCGCAATCTTAAATCTAGAGTGGGTAAATTGTTTTTTAGAATTCTCGCCAAGCAATTCCCGAAAGGAAATAAGCTCCACAACATATTCCTCCCCCCCCCCCAAAAAAAAAACGTGAAATTGAGTTACAGTTGTATGGGTAACATGCGATCCATTATTAACAGCCACAAAACGAGCATAGATCTCAGCAGGCGCAACGGACGTGCAATTGTAGAGAAAAACACAATTGCCCCTCAACAGGAATTGCTTGGTGAGCAGTGTAATATATAGGGCCGATGTCACAGCTGGCCATAACACCAAATCATACATAGGGCTAATGAGTGGCCCCTTTAAGCAAAGACAAAGTAACCACAGAAAGTCCTTCCGCCATAAGCGTTATGAGAAAGAAACAGAGCTTTCCAAATATATATGGGACCTGAAGCGCAGGGGTGACCCTTTCGTTATTGAGTGGAACGTTCTTAGGCAATCTAACACACGCATGCGTAAGTCTGGACGATGTAACCTTGCATCGATGATAAGCTCTGTATCCTCCTGTCTAAAAACCCGCATTTGCTCAATAAGAGATCCGAATTATCTCAAAGTGTCGCCACAATAGTCTCAAACCAATGAACCGTGCACGTAAGAAATAGGTTTCGTGTACTTCATAGGATTTCACCCGCGCAGCGAGTATTTGTGTAACAACTGTACTTACCAAGGCATATACTTATATATGTAGGTGTAGGCTCTGCTATTATAGCATAGAGCACTTTCCTTGCAGTCCTGAATATATATGGTATATATATATATATATATATTACTTACTTACTTACTGCCCATTGTGCCTCCTGGCACATAGGGTAGCAACACAAGTCTTCCACTCCTTCCGATCCTGGGCTAGTTTTTGGATGGTTCCCCATGTGTGGTTCAGGTCTTTAATCTCCCCTTCCACAGTTCTTCGCCAAGTGTTTTTAGGACGTCCCCTCTTTCTTTTGCCTGCTGTTCGTGTGATGTCATCTATTTTCTTTCTCATTACATGTCCGATACATCTCCACCTTCTTCTCATGATGATGTTCTCCATGCTGTCTTGATGGCATTGGTTTGAAATGGTGTTTGGCCAGAAAATGAGACATACTCTTCTTAGACTCTTTGTGTGGAAGACTGACAGCTTATTGAGGTCGTTTTTCGTCATTCTCCAACATTCAGAGTCGTACAGAAGAGTGGACAGGACACAGCACTGTTACAATTTTAGCTTGGTCTTGGTGCTGTACTCTCCATATATTATTGAGCATTCTGAATGCATTTCTGGCGTTATTAAGACGGTTCTTAATGTCTTTGCCTGCATCGTGCCTGACAGTGCTGCCCAGGTAAGTAAACTCCTCAGTTATAGGTAGGTCCTCCCCGTTTGCTTGTATTGGTAAAGGGTCCGAGATGTTCAGGGTCATCACCTATGTTTTCTTTAGGCTGATCTTCAAGCCAATTTGCTGGGCAAAATCACTGAGTCTGGATGTTTTTTCTTGCATATGCTGGTG
Organism: Apostichopus parvimensis; assembly: GCA_000934455.1. Lineage (NCBI taxonomy): Eukaryota > Metazoa > Echinodermata > Holothuroidea > Aspidochirotida > Stichopodidae > Apostichopus > Apostichopus parvimensis. The sequence continues at coordinate 8,744 of KN884012.1, forward strand.
GGTGTGTGAAAGTAGAGCGAGATCATCTGCAAAGTCAAGGTCCTCAAGTGTAGAAAAGAGGGTCCATCTTATGCCTCTTTTTTTGGCCTTCAGTTGCCTGTCTCATCACCCAGTCTATGGCGATATTGAAGAGCAGTGCTGACATGACACATCCTTGCCTAACTCCAGTCTTCACTTGGAACCTATGGTTACTGTTTCCAACTCTGCATGTGAAATTGGTGTAAAAGCTCTTAATAACAAGAACTAGCTGCTCAGTGGTATCCCATATTTGCGTATAGTATTCTCCAAAGGCTGTCTCGGTGGATGCTATCGAATGCTTTTTCAAAGTCAACAAAATTAATACAAACCTTCCTCTGCCATTCTGTGCATTGCTCTATGATATTGCGTAATGCAAATATCTGGTCAGTGCACCCTCTTCCTTTCCGAAAACCTGCCTGTTCCCTTCTGAGACTTTGGTCAACAGCATCTATGATACGGGTAATAATTATCTTTGCCAATGTTTTGCTTGGTATTGACAATAGTGTGATGCCACGCCAGTTATTGCAGTTTTTTAGGGATCCCTTCTTTGGTAATTTTACAATAACTCCCTCTGACCAATCGTCAGGAACTGCCTTCCTTTCCCATAAAGCTGTAAAGAGTGGCAGAAGGAAATTTTTCTGCTAATTCTGGATCCGCCTTAAAAAAGTTATGCGTTGAGATTGTCAGAGCCAGGGGCTTTACCATTTTTTAGGGATTTAATTGCAGCTATAACTTCTTCTTTAATTGGTGGTATGCTGCTGACATCCAAATCATCCCCTGCCTCTTGTATGTCAGCCTCTATTGTCGGCGGTGGTCTATTCAACACCTCGCTAAAGTGCTCGGCCCATCTAGCTTCCTGTTCTGCTTCTGTTGTAAGAAGCCTCCCCTGCTTGTCTTTAATAGGTGAATTTGTGGTTCCCCTCTACTTGCCGCTGATTATTTTAGTAAGTTTGTATACCTTCTCTTGTTCCCCATTATTGGCTGCTTCCTCTGCCTCTGTCATGATTTCTTTCTTTCTTTCTTTCTTTCTCCCTTTCTTTCTTTCTTTATTTCATTAAAAGTAGTGACAGCTTTTTTTTTCTTTTTCTGTTCTTTATAGATTACATTCAACCGAAGAAATTGGAACCGAAGAAACTGACCTGGTAGTTATTAAAATCATAATTAAAGTTATTGATATCATTTAGGTCATCAGCAAAGCTGACAGCAGCGCCAACAGTCCCAGCTACGACGACTACCATGATGATAACAATCACGAAAGAAATGACAATATCGATAACCCCCAACACCAGACCGACTATCGACCAAATCTTAGCTTGATTTGCAGCCGCAACAGCGCCCTCGTAATCGCCTTGTTCGTATAAGGATTTCACCTGAAAATAACAAACGAACATTAGGCT
>KN884012.1:72361-82678 GCA_000934455.1 Apostichopus parvimensis
GGGGGGGGGGGGGGGGGGCATGTTCTTACCCCGTTAGCTGAACCGAGAAAGAATACGGTTGCCACAACGATCGTCAGAAAGAATAGGATGAGTGAGAGAGCTACACAGAGACACTTGCAAGCCCGCCCTCCACGTCTTGGAGTGGGCGGGGCGTAGATGGGCTCTGGATTGAGAGGTGCTGGCTCCTCGGAAATCTGTATAAAGCCAAAAACAAAATATAGATAGTGAGAGCGTGGTGGCCAATTGGCTAATGCATCGGACTCGTGATCCAAGGATTGCTGGTTCGATTCCTGCCTAGTTTATTACATTGTGTCCTTGGGCAAGATGCTCTGACTTGCCTCTCTCCACCCAGGGGTTAAATGGGGTACCTGTGAGGTAACTTGTCATTGGGCGCAGTATATAACTGCAGCTGACTGGAGGGGTTGTCTCTGGAACAGGTTATCATTGACCAGGGGTAATATAATGTCTGTAAAGCGCTTTGAGATCTATCGCTGGTATAAAGCGCTATATAAAAAGCAAATATTATAATCATAATTAGATGTGAAAAGTTAAGAAACGTGACCCTGTGAAATCACGCATGCAACCATAGGTAGCATTACAGGGGTGATATGGGGGGGGGGGGGTTAGGAGGAAAGGGGCACTTCCTCACTTTTGCTCAAGCCTTGAGTTGGCTTTTTTTATCCGATACAGCCAGCAATTTGGTTGGTTATGCCACAGCATGCAATACTGACAACTCTTGTGATACTTTTATACCTAAATATTCATAATGTCATTACCCAGGCTATAACAAAAGATTGACCCTTTGTGACGATTCGTATTTAAATCCGTTTGTCTCATTTGCTTAATAAATCTGGCAATGGTTTTATGCAGATCAAACTGTAGTATAATTACATTTTCAAATACACAACTCAGTACTGGGGAAATAACCTGTATATTGCACCACATTACACCTATGGACTTTTATAAAATAATCCAAAAATTTCCTAGTGGGGGCACCCTCACCCACTATACCCCTTGCCAGGTTTACTCCGCCACCCCCCCCCCCCTGTTCATACATCCAATCCAGCCCCAGAGATCAACCACAGAACACGACTGATTCGTAGTCTTAGAAGCTTTCATGAATGTTCAACATGATGCTGGGCCACAAAATTAACGTTTTTAACTTAATTAAAATGCTTAATCTGGTACAACTGCTGTGCCACATACATGCACTGTACAGTAGTTAACACCAGAACATATATCATTAAGCTGTTCAATCTGTCACAAACAGATATCTATGCTAAAGTGTCATTATGACATAGTCAGATAATGGGCCTACACAGTGAAAATCTGTAAAGACTAAAACATTGCATATATAATTTATCCTTGCACAGTAAAGAACTTTTACTGAAAAAAGATCTGTGCATGCTTCTAGTACAGTACACACACACAGATTGACCCAATTTTAATTGATTTGCCCTGATTTATCTGGCATAATATGTTACCAGTAAACAACATTGCATCGAGCTCTGTATATGTGTACACTATAGCACGTACTGTACTGAACAGGTGTACATGCATTGAAGATAAATATATTGCACAACGCTGTACTGTGTACAGTAGAGTAACAGTACGGTACAGTGATGTGCATTGCTGTACTATTCAGTAATGTACGGTAAAGTAATGTACTGTTAAGTAATGTACTACACTGTATATAATGTACTATACTGTACAGTAATGTACTGTACAGTAATGTACTCTACAGTAATGTACTGTACAGTACTCTACAGTAATAAACGGTACAGTGATGTAATGTATACTGTACAGTACAGTACTCTACAGTAATGTATATTACTGTACTATGTAGTACTGTACAGTAATGTACAGTGGTGTGCTTTACTGCACTATACAGTAATGTACAGTAAAGTAATGTACTGTTAAGTAATGTACTATACTGTATAGTAATGTACTGTACTGTACAGTGATGTGCTGTGCTGCTCTGTACAGTAATGTACTCTACAGTAATGTACTGTACAGTACTGTACAGTACTTCACAGTAATATACTGTACAGTGATGTAATGTACAGCACTGTACTGTACAGTACTGTACATTACTGTACTTATAGTACTACATACTTATGTACTATACTTAATTTACAGTATTGTACAGTAATGTTAACTCAAACATATAACAGTGGTGTAAACGATCAGCACTGCACACTCAAGAACTAACAAACGAATTGAGTTACAAATAATGAGAGAATTCTTATACGTAATTGTCCTATACTGTACGTGTATGACGAGAGTGAGAATTGGCATGTTCAAGAAAAGATGTATACATCTCACTTAATGATACAGCACATTGATATTATCAAGTACAGTACAGGCCTAGGCACATTAATAATCAAAGCTCAACTGCAAACTCAAGCACACGCTCGACTGAAAACAAACAACGACAATATTTATCTCGCAGAATATAGAACTTTCAGCACCTTGACCGCATTTTCTAAAATACATGTGTTTCCTTTTGTCCAAACTGCTCAAGTGGAACCGTTAAAGTTACAGCCAAACCCATCCAGGTCTCCTGTATGCAAATTAATCCTGACTGCACGCATTTTCACACCAATCACTTTACTGTGATTCAGAGATCTGTAACCAGAAAGTCCAGCATGCATCTGTATTAGGTCGCACAATGGCGTGTACAGTGTACACAAGGACTGTAGCTCACTAACCACACATTGATAGTCACTATGTACACATTTGTACTTTTGTTTAAGATTTGATATAGCATCCCTTTTATAGTGCTATGTTTACAAATGATGGTAGTCCATAGCTATTACTGACATTGTCACACTATACTGTACATACTGAGTGTCTGTGCCCACACGGTACAAAGCTCAACAACCACTTGACTCAACTTGAGTACCACCCTGGCAGTAGATTTTAAATGATCAATTTTCTTTTAATACTCTGTATTAGTAGTGTACTGTCCTGGTGTCTCCATGTAGATCTGTACAGTATAGTAGAAACTGTGCACTCATGTATGTTAACATACATGTATTATAAGTGTTCATTAGCTCTACAAATAACTACTGTACTGTACAATGGGCACACCTTTTATCTAAACAGATCCAGTGACCAGAAAAAAAGTGAATTCACCATAAAGTCAATATTCCTGTATACCACAATGGTTAAAGGTGTTAATTTTTTTTTTCCTTCTTGGCAAGGTTTATACAAACTGCACATAAAGTGTGTAACTGTACACCATTTCCTTAAAATGAACATACATATACTATATACATGCACGCACACACACACGCACATACACACATCTGAACCAAGCTTCAACAGAGGAAATACTACAGTATACCAGCTTCTTTGGCCAACTGTGCAATATCTCACAACTGTGCATCTATTTCATACATGCATGCACCCTCTTTACTCTCCGTCTAATTATAATTTAGTTTGAAAATTTTGGTTCACATCCATGTGGCAACTCTCTGTAACATAATTATGGATGTTCTGTGAATGCAAGGCCGGGAGAATATTATTAAGTACTGTACAACAGTGTACATATGGGTCAACATTGTCAGTGGTGTGTGAATTATCCCTTAAATATATACTCAATTATAATATAAACACACATTGACCATACATGTAGTCAGGGCAGCAGATTCTTATCCATGAGTCAAACCAATTGCTCCATTGCTCTTACATTAATATTTGATTTTTTTTCTCGATAATATACAGAATTTCTCCTGAAATCACTTCCCTGAGTTAATTAAGGTTGTATCAAAATAAGATGGGGTGAAATCACTCATTACGAGGTACACGCAAAGTACTGTGGCTTCTATCTCGAACCACCGGCAAGAAAACGGCTACCCGATAAGATAGCTGAATAGCTCAGTTGGTATCTGAGAGGGTGTGTAGCTCATAACCAGGCTGAAAACACTGGATGAAATCCTGTTAAAGAGCTAAAAGTTGTCTTTGCTGTTTTCAAGTTTAATTTTTATTATTTCCACTGCAGTTAGCTTACCATTGTTCATCATGTAAAAGTGCAATTTATAAACACTAGACAGGATAGAGTACTTACTAAGCTTGGTTGTGAGGAGATACGTAAGCAGTGGCATAGCCACAAAGTGGACAGGGGGTTTATCCCCCCCCCACTCTCCCCTCCCCTCCCAACCCCAATTTGTTACATAACTGATTTTTCTTCTTGAAAGTAGGTTCAGGCTTTCCCTTGAAAAACTGCATCAATTTGGCTTTAAAATATGGATATATATAACATGTAACAAGCAATATATATAATACACAATAAAGCCATCCCTATTCTTTGATTATTAAATGCAGAACCTTTTGAGATGTGCCTGTAAGTTGTCATGGAAACTGCATAGTCACGCTCACTGTATGGACGACGGAAACACTACAATTAATCAATGCCGTAGCGCTGCTGCTGCGTGCGAACAGTGAATTCATATAAAGTTACACCATGCATGTACAGTAAGTACTTATACAAATTTTTATCAGACTGCATAAAAATCATGTATAATATGACAAACGAACAAAGATTTATAGAGCTAAGTATATATATATATACGTAGAAGAGAAGAAACTCATCTACTTATAATATTCCACTAATGGGAAAAAAATCACAAAGGGCAAGCTACCTAATTATATACAGTAGCAATGAACACCAATGTAGGGTACCACAGTGTATCAAATAATAAAGTACAATCAGGTACATCTATGATAAGTGACACATAGTCGATCTGACATTGTTATTCATAGAGGTTCTTACATCAAGGAGACCTCCAGTTTTTTGTCAGTGTGGCCTTTGTTATGGTTTCTCTGTATTATTGTATTCTTAAAGAGGTTATGAAATGAAAAATTTTCTTGTCTTAGAATGGTTTATCTACATTACTACAACACCATCCATGCACAAATTTCCGTAAATTTACGGCTTCAAACGCCAGAAATTCGCTGTTAAAGTATTCCCCAGAGACCTCTCGAGCTGCCACTTGTAAAAAAAAGCAAAGCTGCCCACCGCAGTTCATCTGACGTCATCAAAGGAACCATTTCAGCCAAAGCCGACTCCCCGCTGTTTACCGATACGGCGATACACAGTTTACTATACATGTAACCACAACACTCTTCTCATCAATTGAAAATGTCTTCTCCCAAATTTTCCGATTCCGAGGAAATCTCTCAGGACATTCGTAAGCTTTGACGAAAATGATTTTCTTGAGGAAGAAGAGGAGGAAATAGTTTTCGAGGGTGATGAAGATAATATCGGTGTTTTTCCCTATCAATTGAGCCCCTTGCAGAAGAAATGTAAAACGATCACGGTGGCCGAGACGCGTCGCTGCCGATCGAAGTCCCGAGCAGAACGATTGGACGACCCTGAACCGAAACTGGTCGGTTGATCATAAACAAAACCACCGTTATTAAGACCATCATATGATTTAAATGATCTCGAATGTCGATGATCCTGCTACTTAACTTCGTAGCGAAGCTTCTAGAATTTTGTGTCTTACAGTGCAAGGAAAATGTGACATTCTGTACATTGCAACCCTATAGTACTAGTAGTGGTAACATGGGGTCTAGACCTAACTAATAGACGTTGTATAACAGGCTAGCCCGTGTAATTGTATCATCCAACTGTTACGTAAAAATTAAATCACAACACAACGCCAGTTTTACCACAAAAGAAAACTTGCAGATCTAGTATTGATTGTTCTAAAACCAACTGGCTTTAAAATTTGTGCGAAATATTAGGTAACCATAAAAAAAATCGTCATTTGCTGTATCAAGGAGGCCTAGGCTATGGTCATAACAGTATAGTCATAACAGTATAGGCCTACAGGCACTCGTAACGTTGTGTATGTGTAGTGTTTTGAGCGAGTCGTGTTCAAATTCTTCGATTTCTGTCATCTTTTGGAAAAGCTTGCAGTAGAAATCCGTCTTTACTTGTGGTGGAGCAACCTGATACCACATATCGGCTCGGCATTTTTAACATTTACGAGATAAATTTACGTAAAAACAAACTCAAAACACCAAATCTCAATTACTACGGAGCACTGCAACAGTGTAATGGTGTGTGTTCTCAGACGTTTAAGAATGTAAACATAGCGTCTCGGAAGTGAGCTGAGTTCCTCGACTGACGTCACGCCGCGTTACCGTAAATACAACAATTTTTAGAAAGTTTTTATTACCCTCGAATTTTTGATCGTTTATTCCTCAAGGATGCAAGCTTCGTTTGACACAAATTGGGTATCATTGGAAAGCTACGAGTGTACAGAATACGATGATAAAGAATTTTTTTTTCATTTCATAACCTCTTTAATTGCTGTTGGTTTTAGGTACTGTACCGGACTGTATACATGTATATGCACAGTATCCATAGCACCCTTAAAGGCATTGAAGACTCGCCCCAAACCGCGTGCTGCCATCTAAAAAAGTTAACTTTCTGTTGCTTGCAAGTGACGTTTTGTTCGTGTCGCTACAAAATGCAGACAGTAATGAAATGTGATACCTTGTTATCCTTAGCTGGACCTGAGATGTCGATCGCTGTAGTGTTTGTACACTGTGCTGTGGGTATTGACCGTAGCTGTATGTACTGACTGTAGACTAGTGTCTAATTACCGATGGTAGCAAGGTGTGTGTGTGTGTATTTTCTGGGATCGAAGGTGGTGTCTAACACTTCTGTCACACCTCATTCGAAACTAGGTCAGATTACCGGCATTAGACGTTTCTTTTTGCGCGAGTCTTCACACCTTTTAAGTACTGGCTATCTTGATCTACATCCTACAGACTTACTAAGTGACTTTCCTGTTGATGGTATACATGACAGTGCCCTACAGTAACACCACACCAGTCCTGAGTATCAAATTTATGTATCTGCGGTCTTTCCACTTTCCCATCCATGTTTCTTATTTAAATAAATAATAATCACTATTCTGAGTATTCTCGTCATTCAACATTCTTAAAAAGTTGTAAACTTGTTAATCTTTTAGCACTGCGCCGATGATAACACATCCCTGGCTCCGCCCATTTATAGCTAGATCCCTTCCATCCTACATATAGTCAACCATCTTCAAATCCACTGTACACACATGTATACAATACTATACATTACACCTTGTGTTTTCCACAGCTAAAATTCCTGCAGCTTCAGGGACTTTTTTTCACCTCAGCAGTTTTACACCGTCACCATTCATAGTCTAACATACATACGTATCCTTTGATTTTCCAAATGAATTTTTTTTTTTTTATGCCATTACAACTACTGTATATCCTATATTTTTTTTCCTGCCAAGTTCCTGCCAAGGTAAAAAACAAAAGGGTTATAGTACTCATTATATGGGGAAACATGCAAACATATGATCTCTACAGAGGTAACCTATATTGAGATATCATGTATCTAGGGCATCACATACAACAACACACATACATGTATGCACAATAACTGTATCTCGACCTGGAGCTACTGTATGGCTTAATAAATTCGCCAAACTTCGTGGAAAACAAAAATCGCTATTCATGTTGAAGGTCTCTATGGCCGTCAGCAATGAAAATGGTAGAAAGTTGAAAGAGAATCAATATTTCTAACGTTTGCACTTAAGTTTTTTGGCAACTGGCCAGCAGGACTATACAGCTAATCAAATAGCACATATATGACTTTAACGGGTCGAAAATAGGGAAAGTTCCCGTTACTGAAATTGTTAATTAATAATACTACCCTTAACTTATTGTCTAGTACTGATCTGCAGCTACTGTAATACTGCATTGCAAACACTAATAATGGTATGACTAATTATCACAAACAATAAGAATATTCACTCATATTTGACAAATCATTACGAAAACAGGAAGTTCTTGTATCATGAATCTCAAACATGAACCATGACTTTAAGCTGCAGCCCTGAAAATAAACGGCATATATCGTGAAAGACTTGAAGAAATAAATTGATAACGTCAGATCTCTGTTAGTTCGTGAAGCTATGCTAGAGTCTATGAGAAAACTCAAACTTAAATATTATTCCGGAATACCAAATATAAATGGTTGTATGTATACGGTTAAAAACATGGCCACTGGTTTTGAATTTGTTTTGCAAGAAGCAATCACTTTTTAACCATTGATACAGAAAAGGAAGAAGAAGTCTTGTTCTTGAAAATCCTATAAAGATTGAATGTGAAATATTAAAATACATGTAGGCTACTAGTTTGAAAGAACTCCTCCTTTGAAAATATTACTGAGGAAAAATACGACAGCCAATTAAAACACAATGCAGTTTCATGAAGTGACAATTTCAGGATGTGCACATAAACTTCAATATGAGGACATCAATTCGAGGACTTCAATTCGAGGGCGTCAATTTGAGGCCGTAGGAGGGCATCCTTTGAAACATGGTTTTCTACCATACACACAGTTCAGCCAAATTTGTGTCTGATGGTGACAATTTGAGGACATCCCCCATACTGACACAGGAGCTTTTTGAGGATCACTTTCAGTCCATTCCCCAATTTTCACAATTTGAGGACGTCCTCAAATTGACGGTCACACACCAACTTATGTCCTCAAAGTGAAGGTGTGTACCAGAACACAAGTCCTCAAGTTGTTAGCTATGGCAACACATGTATACATACAGTACACACACCCCCGCATATCAACTTGACTGACATATAGGTTACTTGATTGCCTACACCAAAGAACCAGGAAACAAAACTGTAAAAAAGTGAATCTAGAAGATAACTGTGGAATACTGACATGTACAACAGTATGTACAGTAGGTACAGGAGAACTGTACAGTATGCCTTTATGTATTATTAGTACTACTGTACTACTGTGTCTTACTGTACTATAGTTTCTCATACTTATTTATATTTAAACATTGACTATGATTAATCTATTTTACTACATACTTCTGAAATTGTTTTGGACTACATGCATTTTAGTTTTTAGTATCGTTTGGTACGGGTGTGTTTTTTTATATTGTTGCTTTTGGCTTTTACATTTTTTTGCCTTATTCGTTCTATATTTAATATTTTGGTTAAGTTGTTTTTAGGTTTTACATTTGTAAAGCGCTTTGAGCAGCTTTGCTGATTATGCGCTACATAAAATTTACTTATTATTATTTTTTTTTATGTCAGTACCTTATGTCAGTAAAAATGATTTAATTGATTTTAATATTGTGATGGCTGCTGTCACACTTGCTAATTACATAAGAAAACCGTAAGAATCAATACAACCTGCTGCCTACACACACTGTGCTTACTGTAGACTTACTGTGTGCACACACTGTGCTTACTGTAGACTTACTGTATGCTCTAATACATACAGTGGAGTCCATGCAAGAACAGAAACATTTCCCACAGTGCTCAACCTTCAGAAATGCAATGTACTATGAACGGATATATAGATCTAGATGCTTTATGGGTTCAAAATAAGTTTGTAGTATATACTGTGTAAAATTGTTCTGCCCTCTAGAGGCATACTCACAGTATTCAACAAACACTAGAATATATGTACCACTTTATATTAACTAAAATAGAATGCAATCATTCAATTTGAGTTCCTGATACTTCTACACAAACCTTCATCATCATGGTCATCATCTTTGTCTGATATTCATGACAGATATATATCTTTGCAACTTAGAACAACTCTGTAAAACTCTGTAAAGCGCTGTGATGTTTTGTAGAGCGCTCTTTCAAATACATGTAGTAATAATAATAAGAATGATAATAATACTAATAATAACAACTCTCTCAAGCAGCTAAGAGAAATCTGATTCTGGTTTAGGAGATCTATACTAAACAGTATCACAAACCCTTGAACTATTCTGATGGTTTGGTTTGCATCCCCCTTTAACCTAACAACTATGGTTTCAATTATATACGTCATTGCATCCTTTCTTTATCCATGAAGTACTGTCCCATTACTGTACATAGGTTTGTAGTACTATGCACTGTAAAGTGTTTAAGCCAAGTTGCACACCATCACCCATGGATACAGTATATATATGTTAAAACTACACAACAACCTGTACACCTACAGTACAGTACACAACAAAGTGAGGCACCCACGACTGCAGTTTTTTTTCAAGTCAATATTTATATTGCACAGTTGACACTAACAATGAGGTCACTGAACATGAACAGATGCCAGCCTTGAACAGAATATTAGAAAAGAAAAATACAGAGCGTATTTTACCAAAGTGTCTGGGAGGTGACACGCCTGACTAGACTTCTTTAAAAACAATAGGCTATTAAAAGCATTGAAGACTCGCCCCAAACCGCGTGCGGCCATCTGAAAAGTTAACTTCCCGTTGCTTGCAA
>KN884013.1:15309-40240 GCA_000934455.1 Apostichopus parvimensis
TACCTCTATTTGTCTTCTCATTGTCAGGAAAAATAGGATGAAAAAGTACATGACCAATATTGGCCAGAAGACAGGCACATTGAAGATGTCAAAGAATGTGCAGAAAGAAGCTATCACTATAGACTTGGTTGCAGAATACCTGAAGACCAAATAAAAACAGAGCATGGTTGTGGAATTTTATTAACTTCTCTTATTTTGAGAAAACAGACTAAAAGTGGTAGTACATTAAATATATTTGAGGATGGGGCCAGTGGTTGAAAATGAGGGAAGTGGTAGTGGCCACCCCAATTAACAGAGGCTTGTTCAACATGCGCAGCCACATTGAAAATGCTTTATTTTCTGAGATAAGTGAGATCTAGCTACAGTAACTAAGCTGACCCAACAGCTACTTGGCACTGCTTTTGAAATGAAAATTAAACAACCTACTTAAAGACAACTAGACTGGGATGTGCACTGTAAAGTACATTTTGGTTAGTCTAACGAGACAAAGTGAATAATTCATCTGCATTTCTTAAAATATGTAATTGTTGTCAAAAGATAAAGACCGAAGATGCCTACTCGAAACTTGCACTTATATGGCTAATATCATATTTGACCAATATCCTATAATTTACATCCCATTGTCAACCAATACAGATCCAATATAGATATTTCGGATGGAAAAAAGAAAAAGAAAAATGCCTTAGCAAACATTTCTTGCTCTTCACCAGATTAGCAATATATGATCCTACAGTAAGTCTTCATTAATAATACCCAGTAGTCACTCAACCACTGATCATATTTGTTAAGTTTGCTGCAGAAAATGACAAATATTTGTGAAAACAATATATCAGTAATACATGCACATTTTACTGATACCAATAATACATGTTGATAATCTGTTTCACACAAAGTGTGAAACGACTCTTTTTGATAAAATTTCGGGACATTCCCACAATTATAAAACTTACTATCTGATAGTGTCTTACCAAAATTTAAATTCAGGAAGTCTTCTTATGAAAGGACGAAATTCTTCGTTTGCTTTTGTGGGTAGTGTAGGACCATCGTCCTCTGCGATAAAACACAAAAGAACATATTCCATAAGGTTAACAGCAATATATTTTTTGATGTTGGAATTTTAATCAAAAGTAATCCTTGCAGAAATTTCTTCCATCATCCAGTCTCATATGAAACCATGCTACTGATTTGATTTGGCCTATTGCCCACCACCTCACCCCCCCCCCCCCCCCCCAGCCCAAGTAATAGCATTTCTATCTTGCATGCTGGAGAATGAGCTAAATACCAAGCTACATAACAAGTCTCAATAACAAAGTTCAAATAAGCTGTGCTTTGATTTCAATTGCCATTTAGTGACTAACAAACATCAGGTCTACTTCTACCTGGATACAAAGTGGTGCAATTAACCTACAAATTAGGCATCAACATGTCTGCAGACCTTGCCTTGTAGCCCCATATGCCCTATCCTACTGTACTTGTAACTCATGTTGGATATTGTGAAAACATAACATAAAACTGGAGAGCCACTTTTCAAAGACAAGTCCACCATTCATCTTCAAAAACCTGTCATAGGTTGATAGTCTTTGGGACATTTTGAAAGGTCTCCCTCAGTGATCTATGACCATATCAAGATAAGTCAGATTTAAGTGCATCAGTATTTAACAGACCGTACAAGATTTGTTTGTGTGAACCACCATACCTGAGTCTTCTGTGATAACCGGTTCCATTTTTGGTGTGAGGAATGCGATAAAGAGATTTAGCTGATAAATTCCCAGTGCATATGTAACAATGTACCAGCCCTGCAATGGCAAAAATGACACAAATATACATAATCAAATACAATTTACAAATTACATAATTTACAACATATCACCTTATAGAAGAGAATCGGAACAAAAGTTAAATGGAGAACTTCACAAAGCCAACAGAGCAGAGCTCATCACTCAGGAGTGACATGTCATGTTACTATTGATAACAATAGATGGCAATTGATAACAATATATAACAATAAAAGATAACAATAGATAACAATAGACTACAATGTTTGAAAGGATCCTGCCAAAAAGAGATCAAACATGTAAGATTTGAAAAATATTGCACAGCCTTCCTTAAGTGATTGACTCATGGTTTCACTTTCACTACAGTATGCAAGAGCACAGTACAAATGTGATATATTAGGCTGGTATTACTCGGAATAGACACTCTGATAGAGCCAAAATATAGTCTTAAATAAACATTGAATCCAAAGGAATGATATTAAAGGAAAAATAAATCCTAGCCGTTTCTGCTTAGAGAATACTGTTTTGCAGTTCGCTCTTTTTCGACAGAAGCAACACGAATGCTTGAAAACATATCTTCAAACTTAATATTTGATTTAATTGTCACCCATAGCATTTGCCATATTGTTTGAGCCACACATTGCACTTCAAAAGAAAACATGTTGCCGATACCAAAAATAATTAAAATGGCACAAGCAAAGAATTATGTTGTGTTAGATAAAGTTTTTCATTTATAATGCATTATAAAAGGTTTCAACAGTAGAAAAATATTTTCCGAGTGTCATATGTTCTTTTTAAATGTCGAGGGTTTTATGACAGCTGTAATTGCACGACATTCAAACCTTTTGAGCATAACATTTCCTACATGTTCTAACATTTCCTAGCTCACCATAACTAAGGCAATATCTAGACATTTTTGAAGCGCCCTCGTTATTGAAAGATGCATACTGGCCGCCAACACAGTAGGTGTGAAAAATAATCACAAACTTGAGACAATATTTCTCTTTGCCACAAGTCTGGCCTATTTATAGGGGTTGAGTGAATAAAATAGCCAAATATAAACATCACATTTATCTACAAAGCAATACTTCTTATTGAATACATTAATCGAAAGAAAGTGTGAGCAAAGGTCCTAACCACAGTGAACAATTTTCTCTGGGCTCAGTGCAGTCATGAATTCACCTGATGGTGAAGCAATTAATGATACAAGGGCATCTGTTTAATGTGTGCTTTGAATAGCTCACTCTGTAATGGAAATGTTATTTGACAGAAACTTTCAAGTGAGAAACCTGAAATGGTGATGTCTACAAAAAGCATAACATAGTTGTGATAGGCATAGTGATTGCATAAAATTTGAAGCCCATCATATAATCTGATGTACAGTTATGGACAGAAAGGGTCAATACAAGATCAAATATTCACTAGTATCATTCCACTTACTTGTAAGAAGAAAACCCTTCCCAAGTAGCAAAATTCCAGCAGCAGGGTTGCAACCCACCTAGCAGGACTGTGTGGTACTGATCTATCTAAATATGTCTGGTATCTCTGAAGTTAGAAGAATATACAATAAAATAATCATATATGTAAATCCAGAAAGCCAGCTGGCTTTGAGATTCCTTGCCATATATAACTTTAAATACTGTAAGTACAGTATCTGACTAATGTAGAACAAGTGAGTTAAATTTGTCCAAGAATTAAGTGAGAACAAGAAAAAAACAATAGCCAAGAACTCACTATGTTGCATGTACATGCCAAGTTTGAAGTCCATCCAATTTTGTAATACTGAGTTATTGTGTTTTCTACAGGTTTCAGTTTGACCACTGGGACCTCCAATGACCTTTGACATTCATGAAAAACACTACAGGTCTACTCACCAATGGCAAGATACACACCAAGTTTGAACTTCCTGAAACTTCCACTTCTTGAAATATGGTGTGAACAATGTTTGCAGACTTTGAAACATGCTGACCTCAAATTAATTTGGACCAATACCAATAACAATCCCAAACCAGTTTTACCTAAGGAGAACCTACATACCAAATATGAAATATACCCCAGTTATCCTTCTGAAGTTAGAGCGTTAATGAGAAGGTATCACATACACACATACCCACAGCATCACCATTGCATAGATTCCTTCTGCCAATGCAAGGAATCAAAAACAAGTACTGCATCTTCACAGCAACAACAAAAATGTCATAACTTCAAACGTCCTCATTCTTACTGGCATATCATAACGATAAAATATGTAGGAGAATGCCAGTGCAATTAATGTGAATCCATTCAGATTGAATACTATGTAGCTCTTATTCCTGGAAGTTAACAGGTAATGACAAACAATAGGCAGACTCAAGTGCTCATTACTCTCTCTTCACAGAAGAATTTAAGAAATCAAAAACAATAAAATATTCACAATACAATGGGTGCGGTAAATGAGATAAAATGTTAGTCAAAGTTAGATTAAATACAATTGGGACAATGTGGTACACACTGACTTACCAATCAAATATCACATGAATATTTAAGTAGTTTTTCTTTGTCTTTTCACACAACATTACACTTTGTATAGGAAAAAATATTTCTTAGTACAAGTTTGGGTGATCAATGAGGAAATAATACAGTGCAAGTTAATCATCTTGATTCTCTTCATATCATAGCAATTTAATCATAATAATAATCATCATAATAATTATAATAATAATAATAATAATAATATTTTAATGAAATTTAATGAAAGATTTACATGCAAACATTCCATGAGAGTACAAATTACCTGACTCATCCCAGTGAAAAATCTAGAAAGAAATCCTGGCTGACTTGACACCACATCAGAAGGATCTGGCTCCATGGTGGTCTTACTCTATGTATCAGTTCTTGAAATTGAATCTGAAATTAACAACGAGGACAAAAGATCATGTAGATTACATGTGAATTTCAGCAACATTTACTTCAGCAGTTTCATATACTGAACAATTGTCTTTGAAACCCTTTAGTATACAATACAACTACTGTATAATGCTAACTTTGGAATCAGTGACAGGATAAGAGGGTAGTCCCTATGATTAAGTTCAACAGCCAATCTTCTCCATAACTCCATTTTCAACTCAAGAGAACAACTCAGCATCTACTCAATTATGAATCTTGCCCAGTAGTTCTGAAGATTTAGTGTCAATAGCATTCCTAATTTATTTACTAATTATTTTACTTGCAACTTTCCAAAGAAATTGGAAGTCAGTGAGGATTTGACATATTACATTACTTTTTGGCTATGTACAGTAGTATGCAAAATGCAGCAGTTTCCTTGGATAGATTGTCTCAATCAAAGCCTTTGAGTATACCTGTAGACTGTATCTTATTAAATACATACGTTTATATAAAATAGAAGCAGAACAATTGCAGGGTAACCTCAATCAAAGAGTACAGTATGTCACTGGTGATCTGTATGGTCCAACTCTTAGCAAAGTAATGATAGCAACATCTGCTTTACTAAGGAGAACAGGCCAGGGAAAACATGTAATGAACTCAACAAAGCTGGTTTGGAGTTTACTTTGGTAATTTTTTTGAATTTCTTAACTGAACATTGGTTGCTTAATAACTTGGTCTAGGATTGCACCCCAGACAATCCATTTCAGCCATGTCCTGAAACTATTTGTGACCATTTTTTCCCTTTACAACCCCTGCACCTCCTCCAACCCCCTCATAGGTAAACATCTCAAAACACACTGTTTTTGTTAAACAAACATTTGTGTAGACTCCTCAAAATGAAAAAGTACTTTTCCAATGCCAGCAGTGAGTTTTAAAAAGAAATAAAAAATTGACATTAAACAGTAACAGGTTGTAATGCTTTGATATAGAGGTGACAAAGTTTCTCTAACAGCCTAGGTCATCATGCTGTATGTGTTCAATCATAACATTAGGCCTGCTTTCAGATTTATTTTACAAGAAACGCTCATGTCATATATGTGGGTTTCCTGAAGTCTAAAGCATACACCCACATACAATGATACACTCCATGCTAAACTTAGGCCTACACATACCAGGTTTTCACTCCCGCCACATCAGGTGGACCTAGGCTAAGGTGTTACATTTTGGCTGTGGCTATTCTTACGACTAGTCGTAACAATTATCTATATAAACTATTCTTACAACATCGGCGAATTCATGCGCAGTAAAGTAAATAAAGCAACTGCGCGTGTAGTAGGGGTAACCCTAACCCTAACCGGAAATTATTGTAACTCGTGGTCGTAAAAAAAGTACTCCTGGTTGTAAAAATAGCAACTGCGCATGCGTAATCGGAAATTATTCTTAAGACTCGTCGTAAGAATAGCCACTTTGTACATTTTTTCCCAGAAAATTAGGGACATGATATCGATGTATTGATGAACATTGCCCCTCCCCCCACCTCCAAGGTTGCCATCTAGGCTATACTATATTTTTAAAGGAAGACATTTTAGGGATCTCTCATTGTCTTGGTGGTTCTTTGTTTTCCATGCCAACACCTCATCCAGAAACAAGTACTTTGTCAAAGGTTTGAAGGTGGCTGGAAGCCTGAGTCTGCATCACTAAGTGCATCACGGTGCTCTGTATGAATTACAGGCTATGGAATTATCCAATTATCTGGGTTGCCTTTATATGTGAGCCAGGAATCTTTTATGTTTGTATGGCCATTACTCATTAGTTGTATGCAATAACAACTTACAGCTAAGCAAAGGATCATGCTGTCTCTACAAATGGTTGGCCAAACAGCGGTTGAAAGTTGAAATTATTCTGGGCCTTTTAACAAATACAGTGATACTCCTGCCAGTCCTGGGTAGCCTAGGTACATAAAATCAGGACACATTTGATTCGGTGACAGCAGATGTAATCCTGGGACTGTCCATTAATAGGCCTAATGCCAATTTTTATAGCAGGTGACGTACGTGCGTGACAGAATATTTATTTTAAACGAAACACTTACCCTGAAATTACGACTTAACCTACAGCAGCCTTGCTTGAACATGAAAACTAGTCTTAAGTAGGCTACGGCAAAGTCCTACGCGTAACGTAAGGTCAGACGTTAGGCTACAGCGTATATGAGAATGCCATACATTTAACTACCTTCATTTAATTGATAGTTAAATCTTTCATTTCTTAAAGAGGAATTTTCCCATTCATGAACTTACAACGTGTGGCTATAGCCTTTGAAATGAAAGATGATTCGCTCAGTTCGGCATAATAATCATTCGGTGCTTTCGTGTAGTGGTTCTGACCTATGGGGTCCTCTAGGCTGTAGGCTACTTGAACAAGCTTATTATAGGCCTAACCAGTATACAGAAAAGGTATAGTAGAAACACAGATATAAGTACCTGGTTATATAGGAGGATTATCGAAAGATATTTAAATATCTATAAAATTGCCGAGTTTAATTCCTAGTCTTTAAGCAATGGTACTTTTAAAGGCTGCTACCATAAAAAAATAAAGTCAAAATAGGAAATAATCAAATTACTTTGACAATTTGCTTTGTGTATCATTCCAATGATTTTCATCAGTTTTTAACAATCGCTACTTTGAAGAACTGTACGATGCATTATCTGTGCGAAGCGCTTTATCCGCTTGTTGAAGTCGTTTTCCTGATATGAAATAAAGTTCCAAAGTTAAAATCAGATGTTCCACGTGCCACGTTTTTTGACATAATTAACATAAAGGTCACCAAACATACAACCAGCTGTACCATTTATGCGCGAGGGATATTTAGCTGCAGGATATGCACTGCATGCTATAGCCAGCTCTAGCTATATCCAAGTTCAAGTACATCACACGGCGCCAAAGCTAAGCTAGCTAGTAACAGTGAAACTGAGAGGCTCTGGCTTGCACTTGTTGGCGGACATTAATCTAATGCCAACTATTACAAAATAAACAAGCAGCTGCCGTCAACTTCCATTCACTTACATAACATTTACAGATCTTGAGATTCTGAATATCGATGAGGCTAGCGTCATGGCAAACGCACTTTACTTGGAACAATATCTTGATAGTAAGAACTAAGACAAGTTAAGGTTGTTAGGCCTACACACTACAGTAGTGGTACATTGCCTAGTAATCGTATTATATAAATATGTAGGCATAGTACTTGTATTTGTATTACTACTTGTACTACTAGCATGGACACTTCGAAGTTCGGACACCTAAGCCTTAAAACACCCCAAATTCCCAAAACTATATCTTCTGGTATAAATCACCTGAAAATATACTTGATATGGTGGGAGAAGTGTGTTATATTACGATACACGGCCAAACTTTCTTTCCTGCAAACTGTTTTCATGTTGTATTCCAAGAAGATTCTTCGTGATTGTGGAACTGGTATTTCTTTGCTAGAGTATTGCGAAGTTCGGACACTCAGTCCCACAGTGTGGCGATGGTGATAAAATTGGTGGCGCAGTTGCTCTTTCAGTAATTATAACAGACTTCATATATCTCCGTCATTTTATTAACAAATATGTAAGTACTTACTTGCACACGGGTCATTTTGGAGAGAAAATAACTGTAGCTTTGAACTTTTTGGTGAAATTTGGCTCTTCCTGTAGGTTGTCATTGTGAAATCGTTTATATCTTAGGGGTGTCCGAACTTCGCAGTGTTCCGAACTTCGCAATACTGACTATACTACTAGTAGTAGTAGTATTGTAATTGTATTTGTATTACTACTAGTACTATAGACTCGAGCAGAATAACCTAGGCCATAACGTGATGCCTGAGTAACGCATATAACTATAAATTATAACTGACTGCAGCATAGGCCTTAGCTTGTTGACATGGCCTCAGCCATTTCAGTTCATGTTTATGTGTTGCAAATTCCAAATTGTTCACTTAATTGATGGTTGGAGGTGAGTTGAGCAAGAGGGTTAATAGGCCTATCAGAATAGGTAACGCAAGAGAGTACAGCATTGTTACGAACACAGGATTCTGCTCCTGAAACGCAATGCTTTACTGTTAGCCAGGGACGCGAAATATTCAAATTGCTTGCGTCAGTGGACACAAACTTTTTATTAGATGAACCAACCCCAAGTACACACACTCACAACTAGGCGTATGCAAGACACAACAAAATACATTTTTGAATGAACATCATTGTATCTTTCTCTTAAAAAAAAACAACAACTTCTTCTGAAAAGAGCCAAAATTTCTTCCAATCAATCCTACAGTTGATTGAACTTGTTTGAAAACAGATAAATCATAACATCCAACCACAAGGTTACAGGGTTAACAACATTTTTATTACAGAGTTTTTATGCCCAAAAAAATCCATGATGCTTTTCCATATTTCCCATGATTTGATTGGCTAATAGTCCCTTACTAACTGTCTGCAGACATTCTTACATCTGTAGTGCTCAATGTACACAAAGTATGCAACTATTTGTAACGTTACTTTCCCACTGCATAGAGATAGCGAAGCTTGTGGTTTAGGCCAGGGTTGGAATTGCGCGTACTAAAATTAAATAACAGCATACCAAATTCAATTCCATGTTTGTTCTTCGTTCTACAAATGGAGTACCGAAATCGATTAGAATCAACATACATATTAGTTTGCAATTAATGCTCTAAAACCATCTGCAAGACGATACGTGACAGTGAACATGTGTGTATGTAGTGCATCAACTGAACACTGCCAATGAAGTAGAAAAGTTTTCCAGAGAAGGCATGTTCCATCATTCAAGTACACTATTCCAAAACAATCACATCCACTCTTTAGCAAGATATGTCCATACTTTTGTGTGATAAGGATAACTTGCGTTATGTCGGACCTTTATTGCATGCAATTGCTGTAGATAGTGATTTTGTATTTCTATGGTTGCAAGCATGGCGATTTCTGTTTGACTTGTCGCTTCGTTCGTATACATGTTCTATGGAAAAAGTATATCAGGACTGTTGTAGAACATAACCAAGCCTAACCATTCTCGTCAAGCTTTTGATTTGGGCACAAAGATAGGTATTTTTGGACCAAAAAAATTGATATTGTCATTTTCTAATAGCTTGGACATTATGAAACGATTGACAACATAAGAAGAGTTTGGTTTTCAGAAACACCAAAATCTTTGTATGTATGTAATGCTACGACACCTGAGGAACCTAGAAGCCAAGTGTTATACCAAGCAGTACTAAACATTTGTAATATCATTAGTGCTGTACACATTAGCAAAGCAGGCACAACAAGTTGAATTCAGACCCAAGCATAAGGAGAGTGAGTCCCAAATGCCTGTTGCTGAATGTCAGCAGTGGAGGGGATTGGTAAAGAATGCAGGGTGGGCAAAAAGAGGGGCGGGCCGGGTCGCCCCTGTCAAACAGCGAAGCTAAGGCACTGAGCCATCTGCCCTATACATTGTGTAGAACATTCACAGACTATATGCAGTGATACAATCGCATCTTTACAACTACACAAGTTAAAGTAGGGGATACAATAAACGCAAAATTTAGTTTTCGATTACAATGCAAGCATTAAACCACATGATATGTAGAGAATGATGAGGCAAATTCTAAAAAAGGGCAGATTAAGGTGTTATGGGTTGGGTCAAGGGTCAAATTGGCCTAAAATGTGCAAAGAAATGTGTCGTAAACTCCTTCACACTGTAAATCTGATCAAGTTAAGTCTTGGTGGGTAGGTGCTGGACCATGAAAGCTTGTGCCTGCATTATTGGTGACGTCAGAGGTCAAAGGTCAAGAAAACAAAAATTGTTTTTAGCCATTGTCTCCTTGTCATCATGTAGGAAAAAAGGCATTAAACCACACATATATATGTTGAGAATGATGGGATGAATTTTAAAATAGGAGAGATAGGTGGTAAGAATCGGGATCAAACTTCAAATTGGCCTAATTGTGCGAAACAGTGTGTCATGAACTCCTACACCATAAGTCCAATATGTTCTAACTTGGTGGGTAGGTGCCTGACCAGGAAACTACATTGCTTTTTAGATTGGTGAAGTTAAGGGTCAAATATCCCAAAAACTTTTTGTTTAGCCATTACCTGCTTGTCAGTATGTTGAAAAAAGTAATTAAACCATATGATAAGTAGAGAATTATGAAACAAAGTTAAATATAGTGCAGATTTTGGTGTGTAGGTTCAAGCTTAAACACAGGCCAACTGAGGTCAAATGTCAATTTGGCCTAAATTGTGCGAAAAAGTGTTGCAAACTTCTACACAGAAAACCTGATCAAGTTCAAACTTGGTGGGGAGGTGTCTGACCGTGTAAACACATGATTGATGACATCAGAGGTGTCAAATACCTGGTTTTTTGCCATTTAATGCTTGTTAACATGTAGGCAAAGGCCTTAAACCAGAGACATGTAGAAAATATTGGGAAATATTTTTAATTAGTAATTATGTGGTTGTAAAGGGTCAAGGTCAAATGTCAGTGTTGATCAAACGTTTCCGTCATGGAGGAGATGAGATCTGCAACTCCATGGATTGCCCATCTTGTTTTGACTTGTAGTTCTGAGACAAATTTAACTCAGTTGCCTTTTACTAGTTCATGAAAATTTGATGGCAAGGTCCTGTTGAAAGGTTTTATTAATTGTCCGTTAAATGTAGACAGACTCTTAGTAATCCATCACATTCTATGTCGTCTTTTCAGGTATAGAAAATCTTCCATTTGAACTGCAGAGGAACTTCACTCTTATGAGAGATTTAGATCAACGTACACAGGGTAAGTATCAAGTATAAGCTTTTTAACAGTTCGTGTTTAATTTGGATAATTCAATTCAACTAAGAGATCTGCATAGGCACAAACATTTGGTTACCCACACTTGGTGAGTTACTAACCATCTAATTCATTTAGTTAGATCTTCTACAGCAGCTTTGACAATGAAAATACAGTCAAAAGTTTAAGGTGTTTAAGAAAAGATTGTATCTAAAGAGAAAGATAGAGAAAGCATTTGGCAAAAGAAATCATCAAGTGGTAATCCTAAGTAGAATGAGCTCTTTGTTTAAGGTGTTCAGAGTGACAGTTCAATGAATTGACAAGCTGAATGCTAAAACTAATGCCAGATCTTAACTAGTTTTTGATCGGTTTGATACAATATTGCCAATGAATAAACAGCAGATTAGTATATTAAGTGATCTCTTATTTTATTGGTTGACTGTATTTTGGCTAATGACCAATGCAAGTGCTTTATATATCTGTACTGAGATGTGTAAAGTCTGCTAACTGATAGGCTTCTCTTGTACATAATGAATATCATGTTAGGGAAATAGTTATTAAGTAATAAAAAAGGTGCATGTAAAAGTCGTACGTACTCATTTATTTCTATGAAGTCATATTTTGCTTTCTTCGTTTCTCCTCATTGTCTGTATAACGGCATGTAATGTAGCTTGAGGGATGTCTGCCAACATCTCTGGCAACACTTTGTTGGTTGCATTGGGACATACAACGATGTTTTGTTTACACAAAGTCCTTGAATATGTTGAAAGATCGATAGAAATGGTTAAATGTAAAGAACTACTCTTTCCCTTCATTTTTGATCTTCTAGATCTTGCCTCGGAAATTGATGGAGAATCTGCCGACTATCTTAAGAATGTAAAAAATTTAAATCCAGAGCAGAGAGCCTCAAGGCTGACGAAGATCAATGCAGCTTTTGCCAAAAGTCGAGAGTATGGAGATGATAAAGTTCAACTTGCTATGCAAACTTATGAAATGGTTAGTTTCAGTCATCTTTCAAGTATAATAATCTGTGTATGATGTATGATTTAAAACCTTGCTCTTATTGATCATTTGCACAGAACATAATTTGTTGGTGTTCACAAGGTCAGCTCTTTTAATAATAATAATAATAATAATGGACATTTATAATGCGCCCGTATCCGTCAAAAACAGACATTCATGGCACAGTAACACAAACAGTGCGCAAGCAAAACAAAAGACAGTAAAAATAGTATAAGACAAAAATGGAAGCAAATACGGGCAACAATGAACAGTTAATTAAACAGTTTTCATCAGATGAGTCTTGAGAGAGCATTTAAAAGAAGCAAGAGATGGACTGTGTTTTACATGTTCTGGAAGGCTGTTCCACAGACAAGGGGCAGCAGCAGCAATCGCTCCTTTGCCCCATGATCGATTTGAGCGATTTTCACACAGAAGTAATTTATTGTGTGATCTCATGAAACTACGATTTGTGTGATATAATTGCAGAAGTTCTGACAAGTGGAATGGCGAAGTTCTAACAAAATGCGATGTGAATCAGGATGCTCTGGATGCTGAAAAGGAAATGAGAACAGTACCAATGTCAATAAATAATTTATGTGTCTCTTCGCATTTGTAGGATTTTCTTTCTAGATTAGACAAAATGGATAACTAGATTTGTCATGAACAAATAGAAAGTCCTGAGTAGCAACACATAAAGATCAATAAAGTTTCACAATTTACCATTTTGTCTCACTGCGGGACAGAGACATGTGTAAATGAACATGTGACGAATGTGCTGTTTAATGTTACCATAGTCAGCTACTGTACTGTTGCTGCATTCACATCACCTCACGTGAACATTAAAGGGTAAAGAGTATTACACATTTGGGTATACTTTAAAGGTGCCTATTAATAAAAATAAATAATTCATCCTGCTTTATGTGGATAAACATATAAGAAGATATACTTTAAAGGTGCCTATTAATACAAATAAATCATTCATCCTGCTTTAGGTGGATGAAGATATACTTTAAAGGTGCCTATTAATAAAAATAAATAATTCATCCTGCTTTAGGTGGATAAACATATAAGAAGACTAGATGCAGAACTACAGAGATTTGAAGAGGAATTGAAAGAAAGACATCTAGAACAACAGCAGGCCAGCGCTGGTGGTTTTGATGATGGTACTAGAGATAAGAGTAAGTCACTGTCAAATACTCATGTCAGTAACACTAACATATGTGTGTGGTGAATGCAGTACTTATCAACTCAACATCTGTGTCAGAAAAATGATTTTGGGATAAAATTTTGCAGAAGATACTGGCCAAAGATGTGCCCAGCTACTCAACAATCATCTACTCTGAGTAGTTGAACTCCATGAATAATGTTCCATTTCACTAGTAATGTGTGTCTAAGACATTCTAATCAAACTCCTGACGTTCTGTAGGTTTAACAAATGTGCCATTGTTTGAAAGTGGTATTGAGAGCATTTTATACATATTTATAAGTACTTTTAGGTCAGTGAGGCAGGAAGTTTTGAGAGTTATAGAATAATTCTTTTCCAAATTATGCTGAAGTAATTTAACCCTGTAAGCATTTGTAGCTTTGTGTGGTGTTTTAAGCACAGTAATGTGGAAGAGTGACATTCAATTTAATAGATAAATGGAAAGGGATAAGGATGAAATTTTATCATACGATTAGGAGTTGTCAAACTGCTTCTATCGAAAATTAATAAACAGCGCTAGGTTTACCAAGCACTTACTGTTTGCTTAGGAACTGATGACTTCATTTATGAAAGTTAAGAGAAGGAGTTAAGCACAAAATAGATACTAAAGTATGCAACCATAATAAAGTGAAGGCAGAAAAACCCAAGGAACATTAAAAACCTGCGACAATGATAATTTGTAAGTACATAGAGTTCAGTGGAATGGGATGGAGCACTTTTTCATTATCATATACGACCAAGTTACAGAACTGAAAAATATGGATCTCTGTTTAATTTTGTTGTTAATTTTGTTTTGACTGGAGTCAAAAGAGCATCAAATGATAACTATTTTAAGGTAATAACCATAGATTCTTTCCATATATATATAGCAATCTATTGAAGATAGTGAACTTTTAAGTATTCAAAAAAGTGGGTATACATTTTAACTTGTATGTATCTTATGACTTTTGCATGTAGAAAAGAAAGCTGGGCGGGAAAAGAAACTGAAGAATGCGAGGGGGCGACCTCCAGATGACGAGACTCCCAGACAGAAGAAGAAGATGAAGGGAGCTGCGGCCGCCTCTGTCGATCCTCCACCTATGTAGGTCCAGCAGTGTTCTTGGCTCAAGTTAAATTACTTATGACCTGAGTCACACTTGACTTGTATGAGTTGGACTTGGCCAGAAATGACTTGACTCGTAAACGAATGAACTGTGACTTGACGGGCCGAGACAATCACACGTTACTTGACATGAATTTTATTTGACTTCTTGACGTTAGATGAGACGCTAACAATTTGTTGGAAAAAAAAATAATATGCATGGTCGAAACAAATAGTCAGTTTAGTTTATTCTGAAACTTTTCACTTGGACATTAGTTCATTGTAATATGTGTTGTAGTTTTATATGTGTATGGAGGAAGCATATGGAAACTTTTGCTCTATAAACAGCCCATTGTCGGAGAACTAAATGCTGTTGTATACGCACTTTGTGAGACTAACAAACCTGTTTGTTTTGGTGATACTTTGGTATTACATCAGGTAGACATGTCACCAATGAGTATGAACCCAGAGTATGAACCCACTTTCTGTCTTGGCCACCAATTGGCATGAAGAACACCAATACTACAACTGTGGTTTAGCTGTAGTATTTCTTTCATACCATTATTACAAAAGGAGAATGTGAAACATTAATGACCCAATCGGTATTATGTTGCATCTTTTGTTTTTAATTCACAGGCCGATTACTCCAATACTAAGTGTCGCATCTGTAATAAATGGCCCATCCGACGTACTTGATATGCCAGTAGACCCTAATGAACCAACCTACTGTTTATGTCACCAAGTTTCCTACGGTGAAATGATTGGCTGTGATAATCCAGATGTAAGTAAAATCACTCACTCGAGGTTAATATTGTCATTGCATCTATTACAGTAATAGTATTACATTTAGGCTCTAACATTGTATTTTGATCCAGGGAGAGATATTTATTGCCTGTTTTGGTCTTTAGCGTTGCTGTTTTTAGCTTGCTTAACATAAAACAGGATAGCCTCATGTGTTGCTATCTGTTGATTGTTATTTTGGGAACCATATATAAACTGTTTGATTCAGATGAAGCCTGATTGACTATTCTATGCAATTCTTCTAGAAAGATTAGATACAGAAAAACTGAAGGTTGACCAGAAACTTTAGCATCATAGTTTGTCTAAACCTCAGTCATTCCACTCTGTAGTTTTCAAACTGATATTGATTAGTTCTTAATATTGTTTGGATCTCCTTAAGTAAGTGAGAAAAATTTGATTTCTCCAAAAAAGGAAATTTGGGTACTCGCACTACAAAACAATAAAACGGATATCAAATGTAAATATATAATATGTAAAAATGTGGGTATATACAGATAGAAAGGATAAAGACAATCAACGTAACAGAGTATCATTAAAAAGCTTCATTGCACGAGGAATAAAAGAATCCCGGTGTCTGTTGGCTTTTAGTTCCGGAAGTCTCAGCCTACCAATACCTCTTGTCATTTGAATGTCATGCAGTTAATCATCGAGAGGGTGGCTAGATTCATCCCATATAAAGTCTAATTTAGACTGAAGAAGGCAATGGTAGACCGAATCAAATGACTACCTAATAAAAAACTAATTAAATTCACTAACATTGTTCTGTTCGTTCAATATTAGTGGGATATTACTCGTAAAACCAGATTTTTGGCTTGCAGTCACAAGTCACTCAAGTATAGGAAGTTCTTCCTTGTCTGACAATACGCAAAAACACATGCAACTTAACATGCAGCATAGCATCAGGCTTATACGTGTGCGCAGTACAGTTGGGCATTGTGTTCAATACGTAATGAAAGGCTACCTGAGGAAGGACCCTGAAGTAACAAATGGTTACCCGGGAGGAATTCTTGGACTGTTCCCATCACCTTACTTGCATCAGTGATAAAAAAGCCAAAGTTCTGTTAGCAATGTTGTATAAATGTATCAGGTTTCAAAGTATTTTGTTGTAACTTGTTCAGTATGATAGTGTTAGTACTGTGAAAGCATAACAACGTTCATTATATGAAAATCAACTTACGACAGTGACTGCCCGTTATGTAAGTTGCGAGTCCTTTCTGTAACCTTGTTGGCCATGGTGACGGCATGTGTGTGCGGCCTATAAATGTGGTAACTCAAAAAGTACATGGTTGAAGAACTTCATGTTTGGTATGTAGATGCACCTATTGAGCCCAATGCCCACGGACACTTTGAAATAGGGAGCTCAAAGGTTGCTTGCGGTCAACATAGGTCAAAGCCTAAGAACCTTGTAAACACTACTGTAACTCACAAAGTAAAGCTTCAATGAAGTTCACACTTGTTACGTTGATACCCAATAGTGAGTGAAAGGACCCTATTGTAGTCGGTGGAAGCGAAAAGTGTCTTGACATTAAGATAGGTCAAAGCCTAAAACCCATGTAAACACAGAGCTGCGAAAGTAAAGCTTGGTGAACTTCATACCTGGTATTTAGGTACACAGTAGTGAGTACAAAATACTGGTGGAGGTCAAATGTCATCAACAGTCTGAAAACCTTATACTTGATATGTAGATCACCTTTGTTGACCACAAGAACCTAGTTGTGGAAGTCAAAGGTCATTTGTGCTCAACAGTCTGAAAAGGCTGAAAACTGTTTTGTAAGCTATGACAAACTCCGAATGTGAAATACATGTGTAAGAACATTGCTGCAAGTCAAACAATGGTCAATACTTAAAATCTGGTGTGCTGCAGTGTGAACAGGTGATTGTTTCAATAACATGTGGCAAGGGAAGACTTAGCCCATTGGATTTCTTGTTTATTAATGCAAGAAAAATGCAACGCAGAATTTTAATTTTAGCAATTCAATTTTTGAAATGCATGTATTAGCAAGTGGCTGAATAGAATAGAAACATCATTTTATTATCAAGCAAATGTTCTTATTATGATCATTACCTTCCTTTTTCTTTCTTACAGTGTCCAATAGAATGGTTTCACTTTGCTTGTGTCGGTCTGTCCACCAAACCAAAAGGAAAATGGTAAGTGAAAACTCTTAAGAGATTGGATGCTATTCATGGCATATTTTAAGCATCTGAATAGGTCATGACAAAAATTTTGTTAAATAACTTTCCATTTAAAATTTACGACAAAAAAACATGCACACTACGAAAACTAATGAGACATGAGTTGAACGTCAACGATATATTAAAGGTAAACTGGAACCTTTGAAGGGGTTATTGCTGCCTTAATAAATTATAGACAGCTGATTAAGAGATTATTACCAGCTTGAGGGATCTATGAATAGCATAGTAGGAATCTGTAATAGAATTGAACTTAACTAATTATGCAATATTAACATTTAAAAGTTTCATGCCAACTCTAGGATGAATACTATTCACGATTGTTAGTATCTGATAAATTTGACTTTGTTTTTATTAAATTAAATTGGTTTGGTATAAATTTGTTTAATTAAATCAGATTAATGTGATTTTAAACTTTTTTGTGGAATTGTTTTCATAAGTGTGTGTGTTAACTGTGAATGGTTTAGTGGTGTATGGAGAATACACAGTAAAACAATAGTTGATGATTTTCTTTATTTATAAAAAAAAACACAATCAGATCCAGTTGATTTAAATCAGTTTTCTTAAATGCATTTTGTGATTATTTTTTTTTAAGACATGAATACATATATACATGTTAACATTAATTACTTTTTGTGGTATATACAGGATACACAGTTTACTGAACAGGCCAACTTTTAACTATCAACAACATTTTTAGATGCTAATTGTAAACATATTGAACATACTTTTCATTGCATGAAGGAACAATGTTGTTATCTACTAACAGTAGTAGTACTCCAACACTCTTTGCTTCCTGTTTAATATTACAGAGCAATGGACATGCAAATGGCTGTAACTTTCATCAAAGTACATGTTTGTAATGCATTTCAGTACCGAACATATGCTACTGACCATCAGATTCACTAAAGAAACTTTAAGAAAATAGCTTTTCTTTCTAGAATAAGTCTGCTGTGGTTGGTCCGGCTGTTACATTAAAATTGTAGGCCTATGCTCAAGCCTGATGTTATTATTCACATTCTCTCTCACAATATGAAGCATTTGTTGTAACAATAATATTAAACTTTAACAATACTTCAATGGGCTCTTGCATTTTTTATCAAGACGTAACATAGTAAACAAGACTAGGTGATGCTCTTTGTGGTGGTGCTCAAGGTGGTGCTCAAGACTAGGTGGTGGTCACTTTTTCGCTTTGTTGAAGAGTATTTTTTGACATTCTATTAGATAAAATTCTGATAATTACTGTCAACGTACTTGAATGAACCAATTCATGTTAAAAGAATGGTTAGCAAATTGGTTATTGTTTCACTATATATAATTCTGTTAAAAGTGATAAATGACAAACTTTTGATGTAAATCAAAGCTTTAGTTTTTAAAAAATCAAGTGATTAAGATTTAAATAGGGTCTTTACATGAGCATGATTTAAGATATACATTGAACTGCTGGTATCAATACGGCTGTCAAGCTGATAGTTGTCAGTGGTTAGTAATACAGGCTCCTTTAACATCTCAGCAAAACATTATTGTAACTGTTAAGTACCACACATCACCTTACTGTACAAAATGCACCACATGTATGTACTATGTATGTATTTTAGATCCTCCTGCAAGCAGGAACTCGCCAAGAAGCCTCATTGGCTTATCAAAGCCGCAAGCTGATCGAAATCAGTCTCTCAGATTCATATTTAACGTCCATGATTATGAATTGTCAATTGTCAACAACTCTGTAACTGGACGACATATATTAATCTTGGAGTGACTCGAACCAGGGACCTTATGATTGAAAGGCACCGGCATTACCACTGAGCTAACATTCCACTGAGCTAACACATAAAAACATTAGATGAAACATCATGCCACATAACTTGAATCAATTTCAAAAATATATTTAAAACATTGTTAAAAAGTCTTGGACCCTCAGGTGACTTTCAAAATCTGCTGTGTGTATTAAACTAACTTTGTTCTCTTGTTTTTTTACATGGTGTGACTGTTAGAGTATATTTATGTCATATTACCCAGTCATAGTAGTTAAACATCAACATGTGTTTATGAGCATGTGTCTCTCAAAAATATCAGTTAAGTACACACTTCCTTCAAAAGGTAGGATCCTAAATTACAAGAAGTGTAATACAACCCTACCTGAATTTACCGCATGCCTGTTACTATTAGTAAGGAATCTCTTTGTATTGTTAACTTGGTGAACTTATACTTTGAGTAGCCAAAACCACATCATCAAAATCCAAAATACCTCTACTACTGTCCTTGCTTAGAGGCAATGAGATGTACAGTATCTAAGATATTACTACTACAGAGTGAAAGACTTGGCATAGTTTTCAGTAGTGATTTGACTCATAGTTCCTTCTTTCCTCAGGTTCTGTCCAAAATGTATGCAAGACAGGAAGAAGAAGTAACAGGCCTACTTGAGCAGCCTGTGTGTGATGTCATCTTTACTGGAATTACCCACTGCCAGTACTGAAGCTGGTTCAGTCATATAGTAATTTTGCAGTACAGGAGTCTTTTCTGCAAACGCTTTCAGATACTATTTTATAAACAATGGCTGAAATGTTCATGGCACAAGTTTTACATAGCCATAAAAGAGAATATTAGACAGTTATACCTACATCTTATGCACCAATGGAGGGTTTTAATCTATGAGGAGACAAGCATTTATTTGAGACGTTATTTTGTTAGAGCGCCATCTATGTGTACAAACAGAGTTTACACCCCATGCTGAGGTGCATGTTGTGGGTATTTACACTGTTAACAACTTGTACAGTGTGTGGAATGTGATTAACAATGATTTGTAGATCGTTTTAACTTTGTCTAGTCACTTAAACAACCAGACACCATTATTAAATATTCTTTCGACTCTGAATAGATTACTGTCTGGAAGCATTGAGTCATTTCAATTGCTTTGATTGGGAATGCATGAAGGTGTAGTCCATACGTCATTGGGGGTCCTTTGCACTTAACATACTTTTGATCACTATTGATGTCTTAACGATTTTGTATGTTTGCTGTTTACCAATGTTGACCCAAGTATTACAAGTTACATATAGATAACCTTTAGTAGTTTAAATGTAAAGTATATCGGAAGTGATGCTGAGATTTTTGAGTCTAATCGTCACCATTCTCTTACTTTAAATATACCTTTCCTTACAAGGAACATAGGAGAGCTGAGGGCTTTTCAGTATCTTTAAAAGATAGCAATAAGTAGTGGTAGGTGTAAAAGTGATACAGAACAGACCACCCTATTGTTGGATCCTTTGTGATATTCTTGTGGGTGTAAGAGAATTTTTGGATACAAAAGAGCGTATTAAAGCATTAGTCTAATTGTTGACCATCCAAATTCTGAGGTGAAACTTCTCCTGGTGAATGGTGAATTTATTACTAGTAATTACTCTCCCTGAATTTGCATTCCTCAAGGATTTCATGTGTTTCTACAATGTTCAGTGATGGGTAAGTTTCTAGAAATTTAACTTTCTCTCATATAAGCAAACTAGCTTATTAGTGTCTGGTGAGCTGAATTTCCAGAAGGAAATCTACATTGGAAGCTTTCCACCTTATTGGATGACACCAAGTGAAAACTGAAACATTTTTTTGGAGTAATTAGGATTCGTTGAATTCAGTTCTCCTAAATAAAGTCCTAAATGCTGATGTTTGGTATTCAATTGTAAGAAAGCCTTGACTCACAAGGTGAGGGATCGTTTTTGTAGAGTGAAATCATTTGCTAATTTTAAATTGTTAGTTTTGTCTTCCTGGCTACAGGTTGTTGCAATCAGGCATTTTCTTTGACAAATTGTGAATTACAGTTTTTATGTTAAGCTTTTTATCATAAGTACGATGTATAAAAAGTATTATGTATGGAATTTTATTTTTAGCAACTGAATAAAAAGAGTAACTATGTTATACACTGCTTAATATTCATTCTTGTCTCATTTTTGTTTGATTATTAATCTTACTCCTTGTCTTGTGGGTTTCAAACTCATCAGTTTGACCATCTGTGAATTCTATATGATGAAACCTCTCAGCATTAAGATAGTGACAACCTTTAAGATTGAATCTCTCAGCATGAAGATAGTGACAACTTTTAAGATTGAATCTCACAGCATTAAGATAGTGACAACCTTTAAGATTGAATCTCTCAGCATGAAGATAGTGACAACCTTTAAGATTGAATCTCACAGCATTAAGATAGTGACAACCTTTAAGATTGAATCTCTCAGCAAGATAGTGACAACCTTTAAGATTGAATCTCTCAGCATGAAGATAGTGACAACCTTTAAGATTGTATCTTTAAGCATTAAGATAGTGACAACCTTTAAGATTGAATCTCTTAGCATTAAGATAGTGACAACCTTTAGAAAATGAATCTCTCAGCTTTAAGATAGTGACAACCTTTAAGATTGAATCTCTTAGCATTAAGATAGTGACAACCTGTAAGATTGAATCTCCCAGCATTAAGATAGTGACAACAAACAGTTACTTGCTGGAATACTCTTTATTAAATTCATACGTGCATATTTTAGTGCATACATGATTTGATTAAAGTATCTGTTGAACATAGTGTTTGTTTTAAACTTTTAATGCAGGTATTTGCTCAATGGACATCGTGCTGTGCTTAGTTTACTTAGTGCTGAGCAATTATTAGACTTGAGAAACTTGTCATTTGAATTGATCATAGTCTTTGAGAATTTAGTTTTAAACTTCATAGCTACTAAGCAAACTGTCAAACTTGAAAAAGTTAGGTCCAATGTTTCTCAATATTATTATTAATACCTCGTAACCAGTCCATTTGCTGATGTGCCATTCAGAAAGCCTAGTAATATTACTTCATCGTAGTCGTGGACTGACGCCATCAGTAGTGTGTCCTTCAGGATGTTGAATGTATATTGGCAGGTTGCAGAGATTAAAGTGTGTGAAGACTACCGCAAAAAGAAACGTCTAATGCCGGTAATCTGACCTAGTTTCGAATGAGGTGTCACCACCATCGAACCCAGAAAATATACACACAGCTTGCTACCGTCGGTAATTAGACGCTAGTGTACAGTCAGTGCATACAGCTGCGGTCAATACCCACAGCACAGTATACTACAAACGATACAGCGGTGGACATCTCAGGTCCAGCTAAAGATAACAAGGTATCACGTTTCATTACTGTCTGCATTTTGTAGCGACACGAACAAAACGTCACTTGCAAGCATCAGAAAGTTAACTTTTTCAGATGGCCGCACGCGGTTTGGGGCGAGTCTTCAATGCCTTTAACCATCAGTAATATAACGGAAATTGTCATATTGATGTGGGTCATGTAGATCATAAGAACATAAACACTTAAAGAAGAATTAAGTTAAAAATATTAAAAGATGATATCATATGCTTTTGATCTCCTTGGACCAAGCAGACTTATTTTTAGAGTAAATAGGCAAAGGAACTCAAACGGTGCCAACCGTAAACTGCTGCTCTTACTTGAAATGTTCCGTGGATTTGAAATGTATTTGTACTTTCGTTTAGGGATGTTCGGAGAATCATTCCGCCATTAGACAGAGTTCCTATCTGGATCCATGACGGTGTATTATTATTAACAATGAGGAAATCAGTATTTGCACCGGGTGGCAGCCACACAGTCATATAGTAGTCTAGTATGTCTGTTGCTACGCTTTCAATAGCAAACAAAGGGAAAACAAAATATCGCGCAATTACTTTGTCAGAGGGCGTAACTGTTGCCATTGATAATGAAGGCGTTAATGTACCTTTGCCTTCCTTATAGACTGAAGTAAATTGCATCACAAGTACCGGCTTATCTGAGGATATTTCAATGTTCTCTCCATCTGGGAAAGGAAAAAGTTGAATTTCTTTGAAGTTCTCCGAGTCAATGATGTCTGTCCATTGTGAAGCCCCGTATCCCCATGTAATGGAGGTAGTCATGTTCCAGGGTACTATTCTCAGAATCGATGCCGACTCGCGATCTGAGAGAGGAACGACAGAAAATGTCATTCCCCAATCATTTAAAGTAGGCAGGCATTCGTAAAACATATCTTTACCCATGCTGCTGCCATCCAAATGGTCTTCTTTATTCCCAGAGACGACAAAAACTGGCTCATCTGTTACTAAGTAAACACCACTCAAATCGCTGTCACTTTCCCAGAGGAGTGTCTCGTATGGCAAAAGTGTAGTCGTCTGACTGATACCACTCTGAATAATATTCACTACCGTTGTTCGGTTGTAAGCCGTCACAGCGGTGACTGGATTGCCCATGTATCGGTACGATACGACACGATACTCCGTCCCTAACCCATCTAAATGTATTAGTTTAAAGGTAGTTGCTTTATTGTGTTGTTTCTCTGTGCAGCGCAAATGAACGTAGGCAGCCACCGGACGGTCAGCTGAAATCATTGCTGTGGAATTTTCTTTCCTTAAAGTTTGGATGCTACTTGGCAGCACAAGTAACGGTATATTAACATGGCTGCCATTTTCACCGGCAACGAATGGAATGTCTTCAATATCGAGTAACGGAAAGGAAATGTTGCCAGATGCTTCCGTTTTTTGTGACAATGATGCAATAAAGACCTTTACCACTGCCGTGCTTGAAGAACATTCTAATGGCAAAAAAGTGAAAATAAACCGTGGCTGCTGGACGCCGTGCCAGCCAGCTGAACCTGAAGAGAAAAGGAGATAAATACCACATTGAAATGGCCAATAATAGTAACATTGATGTCCTCAAATGTTCACACTGCTATTAACATATATTTCGACAGTATAACACCACACATTAGACAAATAGGTAGCCCGCCTCTCCCCCTCTATATTCGGCCTCTTTTACTTATAATTAAGTTTGGATAACCAAAGAGGAAGGAAATAGTGTATCCACTAGCTTAGCTTTCGATAGTGCATACTCCCTATCATAATGGATGATCCCCTACAATGGGTT
Organism: Apostichopus parvimensis; assembly: GCA_000934455.1. Classification (NCBI taxonomy): domain Eukaryota; kingdom Metazoa; phylum Echinodermata; class Holothuroidea; order Aspidochirotida; family Stichopodidae; genus Apostichopus; species Apostichopus parvimensis. Next base: position 39,960 of record KN884013.1, read on the forward strand.
CTGTCAAGTACTATGAAAGTATCATCCTCTCTGTAGTTTATTACTTACCGCGGTGTGTTCATCAGTGTACCATTGCTCTTTTGTGTCAAACTTACCGGCAGTACTTGTTTCTGTATCGTCTATCGATTTGGTAGACATGAGTTTCAGGCTATCAGTGGAGGAGATTATTGTGGAGTATAACTGGTTATCAGAATCAGATGGAGTCGTAGTAGACTGTGACTTCATAACCATCGTGGATGCCGCTTGATCTTTGATGAAAGGTGAAACAGCTATGATTAAAA
>KN884013.1:68913-82182 GCA_000934455.1 Apostichopus parvimensis
TCAAGACCTTTGTAAGGTTGGCATAGTTTAGCAAATCCAATACCTGTCTCTGTGAAGGATGGCTAGAATTAATATGTTACCACCATCAACATAATCCATATATTACTAGTGTAGCCGGACTACTGAGGTATCTTATACATCAATACATCGCTAGTCTAGCTGGACTACTGAGGTCTCTTATACATCCATGGATCACTAGTCTAGCTGGACTACTGAGGTATCTTATACATCAATACATCGCTAGTCTAGCTGGACTACTGAAGTCTCTTATACATCCATATATCACTAGTCTAGCTGGACTACTGAGGTCTCTTATACATCAATACATCGCTAGTCTAGCTGGACTACTGAAGTCTCTTATACATCCATGGATCACTAGTCTAGCTGGACTACTGAGGTCTCTTATACATCAATATATGATATCTCTTATATATCCATGGATCACTAGTCTAGCTGGACTACAGTAGAGTCAAATGGCTAGAGTCAGTGACTTCACAGATAGTCATTATCAATTGGTTAATGTTTGATGCTTGATTACATAAATAATGTCACATAATAGATACTAAAAACAAAAGAAAAGAAAATGATAATGGAAATATCAGGACTCATAATCCTGGCCCTTATATTTACCCTTACATATATTATACCACTGGGATGCTGTATGAGTAATATGAATCTCTCTGTTTAGGTTCAACAGATAATACCCAGTTCAATGTTATTATTATATATCATACTGCCAAGCAAGTCCACATTGGCATATCGGTTACTTTTATCAAACATTATTCTTATCAGATATATATGAAGATCCAGTCACAACACCTGTCAAATTATCTATATATGAACATTTACTGAAGATATCAATTGTCTGCATCAAAATATCTGAATTAAACAAATGTACAAAAAGATTAATAAGAATAAATTACTTGAAATGGCTTGTTGTTATATGTATAATTAAAAAGCATTTAAAACAAAAGCAACAATAAATAATAAAGAGGAAAAGAAAGAAAGAAAGGAGCCAGCCTCTATTTAAATAGTCTGAAATCAACTCCTTAGAGAGCCAAATCACCTTTAATATAAGGCAAGTAGTTCATGGATCTATACGGAAATTCATAATATTATTATTTTTAGTTATTAGTAGTAATAATATCATCACCAGCTTGATTCTCACAGCTAAGTTACTGCTTCCCTACATCATTTTTCTTAACTACACTTCAACGATTAACAATTTAGCTGAGGATTACACTTTAGGGTGAACTTCAAAGTCTTTCCAAATTGTGTTCATAATTTAAGAAGCTCATGAAGGCTTTAATGTCTGTCTAACCGCTGGTTCATACTCCAAAACATATACTACCACAGGCCATAGATGTGAAAAAAAAATATATGGTAAAAACATCGTCATTGCAAGTTGTATTTCGATGTATTGTAGCCGAGAGTTGATGGTTCTACTTTTCTAGCACGTAGCGCACTATAAAAGTCTCTGATTGGCTGCTTAGAAGTTCAAAAACCTATCTGAACTCCCAGCCTGAGATCGAGGAGAACTATGACCCATCACTTTATGGAACGATGGTTACACATGTTCAGGGTTACCCTTGTACATTGCGGTCACCACAGACCTGACTATAGGACATTGTTAAGTAGGTAGACATAGTAACTTATCAAGTAGGACGTCATGAAAATAGTTTGGTTCATTTTCAAAGTTTGTTGTGATCATAAATTGGTAGTTAATTACTACGGATCCCCCCCCCCCCCATTAAACTACATTAACATACATAATGCACACTAGATTGCTATTTATATATATGTTGTGTGCTTTGAGATGAGTTTCTACTACTTTACTTAGTCACCCAAGAATGTAGGAAAGATATAGTCATAAAGTATGTATCAATTTCATAGTAAAATAGTGTGACTGCTGTATTTTGACACATTCTACAGCGTGCTTTACTGGAGTATCAACTCACTTAATTCAGATAGTTAAACTATTCCTTTTAGTACTACATAACTTTCTTAGTAAAGATTATTCTTGTTTACTCCCGATTCTCAGAAACCCTGTTTTTTTTATATTTATTCAAAACAATGAGAGCCAAAACTCATACAAACATATCGCCTAAATATCTCTGACAGCTATGCACAGGGAGCTCCTTTAAACTTGTGGTGCTTAACTGATGACAACATAAATCAGTGGAAATAGTGATTGAATGGCACTGAGCAGAGATTAAAAATACCCAGGTATTGCTTACAATTCTCTTACCCCATTAAAGGGTGTGAAGACTTGCGCAAAAAGAAACGTCTAATGCCGGTAATCTGACCTAGTTTCGAATGAGGTGTAACAGAAGTGTTACACACCACCATCGATCCCAGAAAATACGCACGCAGCTTGCTACCTTCGGTAATTAGACACTATGTGTACAGTCAGTACATACAGCTGCGGTCAATACCCACAACAGTGTACATAGCAGCGATGGACATCTCAGGTCCAGCTAGAGAAAACAACGTATCACGTTTCATTACTGTCTGCATTTTGTAGCGACAAGCAGAAAATGTCACTTGCAAGCAACTGAAAGTTAAGTTTTTGAGAACTCGGAACGCGGTTTGGTGTGAGTCTTCAATGCCTTTAAATGTTGTTCTGGTCTACATGTTATAATCCTGTACTAGGCGCTTATTACTTCATAGAATACTTGTTGATGTGACCCAACTTTAATTACTAGTCACACATCTTCTTTGTTCATCAAAAAGCCTAGACTTGCTTGTGAGAATGGGACTGGGGCTACCCCTCCATTCAATCCCACGGCTATGGTAATGCTTGTGAGAATGGGAGTGATGCTACCTCTACATTCAATCCCACGGCTATGGTAATGCTTGTGAGAATGGGAGTGATGCTACCTCTACATTCAATCCCACGGCTATGGTAATGCTTGTGAGAATGGGAGTGATGCTACCTCTCCACTCAATCCCACTGCTATGGTAATAATGCTTGCTTTGCAAAATGAGTGTTTCCACTGATCAGTGTACTTAGTGTATTTACAAGTCTTTGCATAATCAGGTAACTCTCAAATTTTTAAAAAGATTCCTTTCTAAGGCACTAAGGGGTGACCTATTTTAAATCTTAATATGCAAACTCAAATTAAATATGAAATCTAAATATTTAAGAGTAATGCATAAAAAAAAAAGGTTTCTCGACTTTGCTCTTTCTTTTTACAAAATACTGAATTTTTAAATACATATAAATCTACTCCATGTCCATCACACATTGTCAATATGTGTCTGTTTCTCCCCACTGGGAGGAGTCTCCCACCCACAACAGCAGAAGATGCACACACCATCATGTTTGATGTGTGTTCAGGAGGGAAGGCAGCTTTCTGATTACCTCTTCAAACACCTTGATGGTGGTTAATTTCACCTCTATTACTACCCAGATATGACAACACTAAGGGTACCAAACATTCCTCTGGTTGCCAGAGGAACATATTTACAGAGTGTGAATATCTCTGAGTTAGTAGTCTCAAGTCTTCTTCATATCTTTGCTCTCCTCATCCTCTCTGGCATGACCGATGATGATACGTCGGGCACTAATAGGATACTAGCAGCCAGAAGTTAAGATACCTCCCTCACTGGCACTAAAAGGATACTTGTGGCAAAAAGTTAAAAATTTCCTGCAAGATCTCCTCGTAGCCTTTCACTGAGAGAATCTGTCAAAGATAAGTATATGTTGCTGGTTAATATCTTGTAGAGAGACTGGATCAAACTTATGGTGCTAAAATAAACTGTACAACATATCATTTAGTGAGGCTCACAAGATCATTAACATTGTCATATTTATTTATTATTTATTTACTGAGCAGTAATGTTTGTATTTTTTTATTGTGTTTAGGATTGGTGTCTGTTTTTATTGTTAAGCACTGTGATCTTTTGTAGAGCGCTCTATCAAATACATAGTAATAATAATAATATAATTTATTATACTTGAAGTTTATTTGGAAAGCACCATTTACCCTACACAAATTAACCTTAGCCTTGCTCTTCAATATAAACAGATTTATGCCCGAATGACTTGGTGAATCTTGAACTATTGGTCATGGTTAATTCTGGGATAAAATCACAGAAACACTATGTAACAAAGAAGAAAATGTTTTTGTTTCTTAGTTTCCAATGCATCTCACAATCAATCTCAGCTTTAATATTGTCCTTTTCATATTTGTAATGCTGCATTAATAACCATGCAGACAAGATTTCAAATCTGATCAATGCTGAAATGTTTTTTTCTGGAAAAATGTATTTTTTGACTCGTAGAAATGTATTTCTCAGGGGAAAAAAATGTACATGTTTCATAATTTTCTTGAAGTCAATAACATAACAGGAGAGATGATAAGAAATGATTAAACTCACTTAGTTGACACCTGGCTCCTAAGTGTCCATTTACACAGAGACAAGACCCTGTTACTGAATCACATGATGCTCCATTTAAACAGTCACAGTTTAGAGAGCAGTCTGGTCCAAACTTGCCTTCTGGACATTCTGATAAAAGATAAGACAAAGAGATTGGAGAATGAACTTCTGCTGGTCATTATACTCAATACTTTAAGGGAGGATTAACTTCATCAGACAAAGTGGGTGGGCTTAATGAGAAATAGTTTGAAAACGGCTTGTAAACATAATATCTAACCAACCACAACTGAGTCAATGTCATACTTGGTAGGTAGATGCCCCATGATGTGTAGATGTGCCAATATTGTTTGTAGTTTCCATCTCATGCATATTAATGAGTGGGCAGAGCTAAACAGAATTTTTTTAAATTTTTAAATGTCAATATCTCTTCAACAGTATGTCCGATCTAGTTCGTTCTTGGTATTGTGATGTAAGTGCATAGTATGTACATGTTATTTGCAACAACAATTTTTACCTTATTAGTATTCATGAGTGGGTGGGGCTTAATCGGAAATCATTGAAAACGGCTTGCAAACACGATATCTCATCAAGTACAAGTTAAATCAATGGTCATCCTTTGTAGATAGATGTCCCATGATGTGTAGATGTGCTCTATTGTTCTTGGTTCCCATCTCCTGAATATTAATGACCAGTTTGAAAATGTCAATAACTGTAGAACCGTATATCCTATTTAGTTAACTTGTGATGGTGATTTAACTACATCGTATGTACATGTTCTTTGCAACAGCAATTAGGCCTTTTACAGTAAGCCCCGCCCACTCATCATGATAGCCCCACCACAAACGGTAGGGATCATCAACGGACCCTGACCAACATATATACCAAGCATGACATCAATCACATATTTTTGATAGATCTTGAAATACACACATATGCACATACACAAACACGCATGCAAACTTAACTGCATAGCTTCCGATGGATGCAAAACATTGGAACCAAAATGATATAGCCTAACCTATAGCAGGTGCCTGATATAGCCGGTACCTTCCAATCATAAGGTCCTCAGTCAGAGTCACTCCAAGATTAATGTATGTCGTCCAGTTACAGAGTTTTTAACAATTGGCAATTCATAATCATGGACGTTAAATATGAATCTAAGAGACTGACTTCGGTCAGCTTGCGGCTTTGATAAGCCAGTGAGGCTTTTCGGCGAGTTCCTGCTTGCAGGAGGATCTAATATACATACATACATACATACATACCTGTTTGGCATGTCTCTCCAGTTAAACCCGGGGGACATTCACACACACCCGTAGCTGGGTTGCACTGCGTCATATTAGCACAGTCACATAGTTGAAAACAGTTGGATCCAAAAAATCCAGTAGGACATGCTGTGGAAGAAAGAGACAACATAAAGAAAAAATATAACAAATTGTGAAACCTGTATGCAATCAGGCCACCTTAACTATTCCCTAATTCTATTCAAACAGCTTTGTAATAAAAAAATGAAACATAAGAAAACATTGCCATGACATGACTGACAAGTTGAGATATGATATCTTGCTTTATTCCTCATAACTACCTCGAACAAGTTCAGACTATTGTTAATATTACAGGCAACATTATTATAACATACAGACATATGTCTGACACAGATATGATATTTGACTATAAACTGAAGCATGGATTACAGTCATTCGTCCAAACTTTCCAAAGAGAGAAAAGGATAGAAATTGTTAACTCACTCTGTTTGCACTCTGGTCCCGTCCTCCCAGCTGGACATCTACACTGACCCGTGACAGGGTCACACTGTGCGTCTCTGTGACAGTCACACTTCTCCACACAGTAAGGACCGTATGACCCTTGAGTGCAAGCTATTATTGGGTATAAATAGATTCAAATTAGTGAGAGTTTGAAGTGATCCAGTATTAAGAAACAAATATTGAATAACATTTCTAACCCATCAGTACTAATGCATACACTGTATCAAATATGCTTTCTGCATCACGGTCAGTCCTCAAAAGCTAATGAACAGGCAGTCCATTTAAAGCTTGACTAGTCTTAGTTTAGGTTTTCATTGAAATGACGAAGAAAAAGTTGACAATCTGGAAATTTCAATTTTTGCTCTGCTGCATGAGTAATGCTAAAATGATATCAGAAACAGGCTTATATTTGTTCAAAGAAAGAAGGAAAGAAGAAAAAAAAAGAACTATACATACTAAATTGACAGTTGTGTCCGTAATATCCATCACTGCATTCACAGCATCCAGTATATCTGTCACAACGGCCTCCATTTAGACACTGACAGGAGAGCTCACAGTTTGGCCCATACTGATCAGAGGAACATTCTATTTATCAACAAAGTAAATATATAATAAATAAAATATCATAATCATAAAAAAATAATCATAAAAAAATAATCATAAAAAATAAATAAAAATATTATAAATATAATGAAAACCATGGCAAATCTGATCAATAATTACCCCACCTCAAAAAGAAAATGATTGTGTATGAACTTGAAGACATATTACTTGTAACACTATCAACATTTTCTTGAGTACAGCATATTATGTGTTCAATTGTGATGAAAAAAAAGAAGGTTTTTAAGGTAGCTGAATCCTTTTGAAGGCATGTAAAAACATTTTGTCATTTAATTGCAAACAAATGAATATTAAAACTATGGTTTTGTTGCATTGTAAACATGTAATCTGTCAATCTAACCAAGGTATCTCCATGGTAACCATCATAAGGCTAATCTTAATTAGTAAGTTAGTAACTTTTTGATCCAAGATAGATAAGTCTGTATTTCACAAATTGAATGTTTTGCTTTCTCACTAATTGACATACTTCTAAGTTAGTGTTGTGAATAATTTGATCTACTTTCAAGCAAGACTTATTAGGATTGGTAAAAATCAAGGATTAAAGACATCAATTGATCATTTTATCTACATAGACCTTTACCAATTTTTTCTATTAACTCATTACCAGAATATCTTTGTTCTATTCACCCTCTCTCATTGCTAATTTTAGTCAATTTCAAACTAGCTGTATGTAGATATAAACTTGCAGCTCTGACCATAATGAAAACTGAAATAGCTTTCCAACCAGAATGCAAAATACATTGAGGTTTCAGTGACATCATTACACTAGATTTCTGCTTGTTCACCAGAATATATTATGTATATATAATATACGTATATTATGTATATTATAATATGTATGTCCTTAACCACTTTTTTGATGTACAATTACACTATGGCATGGTAAACACAGGTCTGTCTACTGAACGTGGCAAAACACACATCTCCAACAAAAACAATAGTGATCTTGTACTCAATGTGATGCATCCACACACCAAGTATGAACAGTATCCATGATTTCTACCTTGAGATATCATGTTTAAAGGTGATTGATGTCTAGTGACCTCAGATGACCTTTGACCTCCACAAAAAACTATAGGCTTCTTCTTCTGAATATGACACATACACATGCCAAGTATGAAAAGTATTAACCATGCTTCCTAACTTGAGATATCGTGTTGACAAGGTTTTCAGTGTTTGACCTCTGGTAACATCAGATGATCTTTGACCTCCACCAAAAACAATAGGGATCTTCCTCTCAATATGACACATCTATGTACCAAGTATGCAAATTATCCATCTTGTGTTAGCATGTTATACAAGCTGGGCATCACACAGACACACTCACACACTCGGAAATCTAAAACCAAAATTATGACTTCTCTTGCAACTATATTTTTAATGTCTTTTGAATAAACAATCTATTAATTTCCAGGAATTTGAGGTATTATCGATAATAAGATCAGAATGGACAACCCACCTTGGTCACACATGTTGCCCATCCATCCCATGGGACACTGGCATCGTCCAGTCACTGGATCCAATATACCTCCATTCAAGCAGTCTTTCACACTTTGACAGTATTCACCAAATCTTCCTTCTTGGCATCCTGTAAATGAAAGATATAACTGATAGTTAGATGACCTACTCACTGACAGCATTTCAAGAACGGAAAGGATCCCAGTCCGATACCTTTCTGAAAAGACTCTATGCCTATGATCCCAACTTGCGAACTGACAACTCATTGTCCCAATAACAGCTATATGGACAACAACAAAGTTAATAATCCCTACATCAGAAGTATGCAGCATTAAGACAAAACATACTTATTGCAGCTGTTTACAACTCATAGGCCCACAACCCAAGGGTTTCCATTAGGACTGCATGAGCCATGACCCAGTATATTTCCATGCACCAGAATGCACGAAGGCTAGATAGCCTGGACTATTGATGTCGGCAAGTTCCAAAAGGTGTGAAAATGTTTTCAATCATTGAAAAAAAATCCTACCATCCACCTCAATTTTTGTTTTTTTTTTGTCATAGTTTGCTGACCTCTGCCTTTATGGACCTACACCAGTTGTATGCTACAGTAACACAAACATATTAAACTGGACTTGATGAATGCCACCATACCATCTGTATGTTCATACCTCTTTCACACTTAGGACCAGTGTACCCTGCTGGACATGTACACTCTCCTGTGATGTTATGGCAAGAACCACCATTTTGACATTCACATCTTTCAGCACAGTTTCGTCCGTAGGTTCCCTCTGGGCATGCTGTACAATAAAAAAAAGAACAACAATTTGAGGACAAAATGTTAAAATAAACGATCATTCATTCATTTCTAGTCATCCTGTCCCAACTTGCCCCATCCTCATGTTGCAATACTCCTCAAGAAATAAGAAGCTGCCATGCTCCTAAGGAAAGATAAGGCTGCAACGTTCTGAACCTATTGTTGTCAGGGCTGAAGTTACCTTTTAAGTTATTCCATCAAAAGTTTCCAACTACAGTTCAATTACAATATATTATTATTTCTAGCCTATGAGCATGTAAAAGAAATATCTCATAGATGTTAATAAGAACTAGCACATCTGACAATCTCTTTTCAAATGTTATTTAATTTAATGGTGGATTTGTAATAATTGTTCTTTGAAACACATTGTACAAAATTACCAGGAGACACCGTCATTTTTCTTTCCAAAGTTCTATTCATACCATTGTGCATCAGGTTTTGTACAATGATGGTGGCTCAGATTGGGGGTGGGGGGGGGTTGCACAAATGTCTGCACAGGGGAGGGGCATAAATTTGTCTTCCTGACCAAGTATATACGTATTCACTGTCAAAACTCCCTTTAGATGAAACAGCTAGGATATTTTGAAATGAAGGCATTAACAGTGATGTATGATGACTTACATAATTCACAAAGGCTTCCAATATAGCCATCTGTGCAGGAACAGGAACCATCATTATGATTACAAGTACCCCCGTTCTCACACTGGCATTCTTGAAGGCAGTTAGGTCCATAAGACCCTTCATGACAATCTGTAATGAATCAACCATTAAATTGCGTTACAAGATAATCAATTAATCAATCAATCATGATAATGAATCAACCATTACTTGTGTTACATGATAATCAAAACCGGTCACATGATATCAAACTATTGTTATATAATATTACCCCCTTATCAAATGATATAGTCACTTCAGAGAAACAATACAAAAAATTCCTGCACGAGCAAGCAACATTGAAATCATAAAGACAGAATGTTAAATACTAGTAACTATGGTAACCTGATGGTGATAATGCACCACCAATATTGTATCTACTATGAGTTTACATGTGAGTGACGTATAGAGCATCATTCTGTTAAATTACATTGAACAGTGAGCTCACCTCTGCTGCAGTGTCTCCCCCGGTAACCAGGGCGACACGAACATTCACCAGTAATTGGACTGCAGACCTGGTTAGTCCCACAAGAACAACTCTCTGCACAATCTTGGCCCCAGGTACCCTCAGGACAAGCTAAACAAAGAAAGCCAGACAATTATCAAAATATTCAGACTTTGTTAAATTATAGATAATTTCCAGTTCATTTGTAAAAGCTCCAAATGCCCCAAGTCTGCAACCAGTATTATGTTGTTATTCAATAATCATTTCAGGTGTGAGTGATTTGTCTGCATCTCACACTGATGATAAACATGTAAATTGTTTTAGTCTTTGTAGTTTCCAACCTGAATAAGATTTTAAAGTTCATAAACAAGCCATAAACATCCCAGCATATGTTGCTGACCAGAACACTGGCTTACAATCATATGTAATATTACCAATTCATGTGAATTGAGACTCACCCTCACTGCACTCTGTCCCTGTGTAGCCCACTGGACATACGCAATCACCGGTAACATGATTGCAAGGGTTACCGATACCACAGTAACAAACCTCTTGACAGTCTTCACCATAGTACCCTGCCAAACAGGCTGATGGAATGAAAACACAGCACATAGATAACAAAATTAGGTGAAACATGCCAACAACTACATGAATTATAGTGATGGCTATAAAACAAGAATAGAATATAGCCTCCATAACCCCCCCCCCCCACTCTTCACTTAGAAACATACTTTGATGTGTTTACATGTCACATACTGATAGTTATCAACTGGTATCAAGTGCATCCTTCCTATACATAGATACACACTACTTACATTTACTACACTGTGCACCCTTCCAATACATAGATACACACACTCTGCATCCTTCCAATACATAGATACACACAACTTATGCTTATTACACTGTGCACCCTTCCAATACATAGATACACACACTGTGCACCCTTCCTATACATAGATACACACAACTTATGCTTATTACACTGTGCACCCTTCCACTGTGCACCCTTCCTATACATAGATACACACACTGTGCACCCTTCCTATACATAGATACACACAACTTACGTTTATTACACTGTGCACCCTTCCTATACATAGATACACACAACTTACGTTTATTACGCTGTGCACCCTTCCTATACATAGATACACACAACTTACGCTTATTACACTGTGCACCCTTCCTATACATAGATACACACAAGTTACGTTTATTACACTGTGCACCCTTCCTATACGTAGATACACACATCTTACGTTTACTACACTGTGCACCCTTCCAATACATAGATACACACACTCTGCACCCTTCCTATACATAGATACACACAACTTATGCTTATTACACTGTGCACCCTTCCTATACATAGATACACACTGTGCACCCTTCCTATACATAGATACACACAACTCATGTTTATCACACTGTACACCCTTCCTATACATAGATACACACAACTTACGTTTATTACACTGTGCACCCTTCCTATACATAGATACACACAACTTACGTTTATTACACTGTGCACCCTTCCAATACATTGATACACACAACTTATGTTTATTAAACTGTGCACCCTTCCTATACATAGATACAAACAACTTACACTTATTACACTGTGCACCCTTCCTATACATACATACACACACTGTGCACCCTTCCTATACATAGATACACACACTGTGCACCCTTCCTATACATAGATACTACACACTACTTACGTTTATTACACTGTGCACCCTTCCTAGATATGGATACACACACTGTGCACCCTTCCTATACACAGATACACACACTGTGCACCCTTCCTATACATAGATACACACACTGTGCACCCTTCCTATACATAGATACACACACTGTGCACCCTTCCTATACATAGATACACACACTGTGCACCCTTCCTATATGTAGATACACACAACTTACGTTTATTACACTGTGCAACCCTTCCTATACATAGATACACACACTGTGCACCCTCCCTATACATAGATACACACACTGTGCACCCTCCCTATACATAGATACACACAACTTACGTTTATTACACTGTGCACCCTTCCAATACATTGATACACACAACTTACGTTTATTACACTGTGCACCCTTCCAATACATTGATACACACAACTTCTGTTTATTACACTGTGCACCCTTCCTATACATAGATAAACACAACTTACACTTATTACACTGTGCACCCTTCCTATACATAGATACACACACTGTGCACCCTTCCTTTACATAGATACACACAACTTACACTTATTACACTGTGCACCCTTCCTATACATACATACACACACTGTGCACCCTTCCTATACATAGATACACACACTGTGCACCCTCCCTATACATAGATACACACAACTTACATTTATTACACTGTGCACCCTTCCAATACATTGATACACACAACTTACGTTTATTACACTGTGCACCCTTCCAATACATTGATACACACAACTTACGTTTATTACACTGTGCACCCTTCCTATACACAGATACACACAACTTACACTTATTACACTGTGCACCCTTCCTATATATAGATACACACAACTTACACTTATTACACTGTGCACCCTTCCAATACATAGATACACACACTGTGCATCCTTCCAATACATAGATAAACACAACTAATTACGCTTATTACACTGTGCACCCTTCCTATACATAGATAAATAGAACTAATTACGCTTATTACACTGTGAACCCTTCCTATACATAGATACACACAACTTACGTTTATTACACTGTGCACCCTTCCTATACATATATACAAACACTGTGCACCTTTCCTATACATAGATACACACAACTTACGCTTATTACACTGTGCACCCTTCCTATATATAGATACACACAACTTACGTTTATTACACTGTGCACCCTTCCTATACATAGATACACACACTGTGCACCGTTCCTATACATAGATACACACAACTTACGTTTATTACATTGTGCACCCTTCCTATACATAGATACACACTGTGCACCCTTCCTATACATAGATACACACAACTTACGTTTATTACACTGTGCACCCATCCTATACATAGATACACACAACTTACGTTTATTACACTGTGCACCCTTCCTATACA
>KN884015.1:4071-19995 GCA_000934455.1 Apostichopus parvimensis
CTTTTTCATTTCCAAATGAGAAAAAAAATCTCATTTGGAGCACCAAATTGCATCTAAGGCCAGGTGAAAATGCAAAATTATTTACAAAATGGAGTGGGGGTTGAAGTGTGCTATATTGCACCAAATTGCATCTGAGGCCACCTGGAAATTCCTTAGACCCCTCCCCCAGGCCGGCCATCAGTCTTCAGCCCCCCCCCCACTCAAAAGTACCTTCCTACGCCACTGCACGCATCACCTAAAGTTTAATCCTAGGAAAATATACGTAGTTTAAGCCTATGCTAGACATACATATGATACGATTTATTTTCATTAGGCCTGCCTGAGTTGTTGTAAGGCTAACGTAAGCCAGGATTTCGAGGTTAGGCACTTACATGCTGCTTCCACCTGGTTGACAACACTCTCTGTTGTTCTGACCCATTTTCTCCCATGGTTTGGCTGGAGCGGCCATTTCGATACCAACTCATACTATTATTTTAATTAATGTAAACGGTTTCTGTCATATCTTTACTGTCCGTGAAGTGTGATTGGGTTAGGATACTATGGTTAGCAATTCTCCACAACCTATGCAGCTGTACAAAGGCTACATGCACGTACGTATGTAATTGAATTTGTATGTCCAGAGTTGGCTGATGAAATAGGGGCGCTGTGCAGCAATCACCGAGCGATAATATATAGTCACAGCCTACAGCACGTTTGTTGACTTCCAGTCGTAGAATCAGCCAATATTTCCCTGATTGACTGTATGTATATACAGTTTCTGATTCTCCAGAGACTTACATAGGCTACCGTGAGGAAGGGAGGGGAAGTGGGAGAAGAGTGGGTACTGAAAGAGGGGAGAGGGAATAGCGAGAGGCAGAGGAGGAAAAGGGAAAGGGGAACGAGGGGAGGTAAAATAGGGAGTTCAGGATTTATTATGAGCCATGCAGGCAGAGCGTTTGTCCCATTTTGTCGGAAAAGGGATTTTGGAGGGTGGCTGAATAAAAGTTATAGCAGAACTTGTAACTTAAACTGGTGGACATTAGAGGAGAGATTCCTTAGTGTGATACAATCAAACTGACTTGCTACTAAACCGTTAGGCCGATGGACGTGAACTCATTGAGTAGGGTTTAATGCCTGTACATAAAGTAGGTTGAGCCTGCTATAGCTGAAGACGTTATAGGTTCATAAAGTCAAGTATAATTAAAGCCGTACAATTGTTCATCAGTACGTTATAAAAGGTTCAATGTTTTAGACTCGGCATATAAAAAACCCATTTCTATTACAGAAAATATATATTGTAACATTCAGCGTCGATCGTTAGCAGGTATGTGTGCCTCCATGTCCACCCCATATCATTGGCTAGTAGAACCCTGGTCGAAGTGGATGGAGTAAATCTCAGTGTGGGCATTATTTCCGATGCATTCAGTCGAGTAAAAATGAGACCACCTCACCGGGGCCCAGGACACCCGTCACAAATTCTAAAAAAAATCCCCGAGTCGAGACAAATTAGAATCACACAGCGTGTCCTTTGAAATCATATGTACGTCATTGATTAAAACTGAGTTTATGTACGCGGTACAGTAATATGATTTTGGATTCATTTTTATGCTGAACGGATGTCATTGTAGATTCTCACCAACAGGGATGTATAGCAGTCTCATTGGTTAAATGAAGGCGACATCCAATTTATGTACATTACGTACGTATAAACATGTTTAAAAATCGCAGAAACAAGTTGTATTTATTCATGCTGAAACACATTCGCGGAGAACATGTTAGGGTTAGGCGTATTTAAAAACATGTGAGGGTTAGGCTTACTTTAAAACATGTTAGGGTAATGCGTATTTTAAAACATGTTAGGGTAAGGCGTATTAAAAAATTGTTTAGGTTAGGCGTAGTTTTAACTACTATAAATAAGTTAGGGATATAGGCGTATTTAAAAACAAATATTAACATGTTAGTGTTAGGCGTATTTTAAAACATGTTAAGGTAAGGCGTATTTAAAATAAGTTAGGGTTAGGTGTATTTAAAACATATATAGACATGTTAGGGTTAGGCGTATTTTGAAACATGTTAGGGTAAGGCGTATTTAAAAACATGTTAGCGTAAGTCGTGTTTTATAACTACTATATATAGACATGTTATAGTTAGGGGTATTTTAAAACATGTTAGGGTAAGGCGTATTTTATAACTACTATAAATAAGTTAGGATTAGGTGTATTTATAAACTACTATAAACGTGTGACGATTTGAGGGAGGCTATATAATGAACAGAAAGGTGTACAGAACTTACAAAATGGTATAACTTAAATATAATTCTGCAAACCACAAGCTCTGAAAGGCTCCGTCATGTTTGCTTACTTTATTTTGTTGTTCATTTATTACGTGAATTTACAACTGCCTGTCTTTTCATTTCTGCGTTTCGAAAATTAACAAAAGTTGAAACATTGAGGCATTGGGGGGGGGGGGGGGGGGGACGTAAGCAATCCACAAAGCTTAGTGCATAGTTATCAATCATTTGCATTAAATGGAAATTCTGTCTCACTTTACACTAAACAAAAAAGAAAAGAAAAGGAGTCAATATGTTTTGTAACATAATTTATGATAAAAGCATTGTCATGACGATACAAAAACATAGAGCCAATACATCAATGTATTAATAACTGTTGTTAACTGTTCTTGTGCTATAGTTTCATACACTCAGTTGTGGGTCTTTATTGTTCTTCATCGATTGCGCGAACTTTCATCTCTGTAAATTGAATGTAATTAAAATAACCTGGAAGGTTACCCCAATAAAAGTATTAACTCCCAAAGGCACTGTTTAGAGATGAAGAATGGTATAAAACATAATCAAAATACCACCATGCACCATCAAAATAATGGGCTAAGTTTTCATATTCAGAGCTAGAAATAATATAATCGTAGTCATCGTTATCGTTGTCTCGTGTAGTGAACGGTTGGTCATCATGGTAGGTCAGCGAATCACCTGTTGAATGAAAAAAAAAAAAAAAAAGAAATTTAAAACTAAGTTCATTGCATCGATTCAGTATATTTTGCAATATGTTATTGCAATAATTAGATATTTCCTATTACATGTGATTTAGATTAACGTGTGTTAAACTAAACGTCGAGTATTGTCTATGCTTATTACAAACGAAATATGTAGAAAGGAAAGGGGAAAGGGGAAAGGGAAAGGGGTTATGAACTCTTATGTATGGCTTGTTATGCTGTTGAACTATTGTTAATATTGTGTAAACGTTTAGTTAATTCTGATTTTCTTGTAACGAATTTCCTTTCATGATGACATCACAAAAACAATTCATTCCTACATGGTCGAGGTATGCGCTACTTTCATTATGATATTCATAATTACCGTTAGAGTTACTCGATCTGGCCGTTTGTAAATTAAAGGAAGTTCAATCATGTGTCCTCATTTTTGATATGTTTGTTTTGTTATCTATATCTTTTTGATCTATAAGTTTTTATGAACTGGAAATAGATGACAATTGTCACGCACAGAAGTTCTGTTTCAGTGTAATATTACAAGAGTTCGTCTTTCCTTTACAAGAACAGCTACGGTGTATTTGGTTTCATATTGTGATGTCATAGTTAGGAATATATTTAATTTATGCTGTAAGCTCCTTGAAGCTCCCCCTTTTGTTACCTGACCTAAAATGATATTTTATGACGTAGCTGTTCTAGGCGAGCACACATGTAGACTGCAGCTGTTTTGTATTCGAACGATAATAATCTCATCATCGTTACTTTTATCTAGCATGCTGGCGGTATAAATAAATGTGATATCTTTGTTTACATCACTTATAACTAACATACATTTGATAGAAGAAGGAGTAAATAAATCAACCAATAGAGATCAACTTGAACGAATCGTTCATTTCTAGAATGTTTAGCCTACCACTTAAACCAACTCCAAGGGCAAGATCTGTTATCGCACCCTCTAACACGAGCTACCCGGGAGTCCAGCCCCGTGCAATAACACCATATGCATATTTAAGTTTGGGTTTGGGGGCACGAACGTGTGTACGTATGTGTGAAGATTTGCGAATTGTCCATCATCATCTTACCCTGTGATATTTCAATATTGTTCTTTTGAGTAATGGATTTGTAAAAATAGTTGGTCGTTACA
This sequence comes from Apostichopus parvimensis, assembly GCA_000934455.1. Classification (NCBI taxonomy): domain Eukaryota; kingdom Metazoa; phylum Echinodermata; class Holothuroidea; order Aspidochirotida; family Stichopodidae; genus Apostichopus; species Apostichopus parvimensis. The sequence continues at coordinate 8,198 of KN884015.1, forward strand.
TTACATGTCTGAATGCAAAACAATTACTGATAGTATTCGGTCTAACTTGTCGAATATAAGTTACTAATCTTTTCACTATGTGTGTACCATATGCAAAGAAGTAAGAAAAAAAATAGGTACGGTATAAATGGCAGGTTTATATATTACTAACTAAAATGTCTTTATTTTGAGTGTTGGTAGGTCCAGCTATTTGGCCCCTGGATTTCTTCGTAATAGATGCAATAGCTTCTTACTTGGATTAACAAACTATTTCAAAAGTAAATCACCAGGATCTGCTATCGATTTAGTCAGTTTATTTTCAACAGAGGCAAACCAGCTTGTGTTAACTATAGTAAGTGTTTGGCTAGTGAAGTATATCATATACATATTGTACTTCTTTATAAACACTTAGTTATTAAATAAACATGATATAAAATTCCAAACTGAAGAAAATCACTGGATATGGTTGATAATTCGGGAGATATTAACCTACCTGCATCTCCGTCAGAATAATCTCCAACATCTAGCCTGAAGTTATCGTTCTCGTCACTAATACGAAAGAAATCGTATTTGGCGTAGTACGGAGAACCGTAACGGTTAACAATGTCGATCCGGAGTTCATATTGTCTTTGGTTCGTCAAGCTATATATCTTTTCATTTCCGAGCCAGAAGTTCCGACTTCGATTACCAAAGCCAATCTTGTAGTCATCCCAATAAAGATAAAAGTCTTGTGAAGCATCAACGCGACGCTGGAATACCTAAAACAATCAACGTAAAGATTCAGTTCTTAAGGAACGTACAAACATACTTATAGTAATTTGGAAGTTTTCTAGCACTAATATTTTCATGTCATAACTATTGCCCGTTACAAAAATAAAACCCTTATCCAAAGGAACAACCAATTGGTAAAATGTTAAGAAGTTTCTAAAAATAAATTCCTGAAAGTACTAACACAACATAGAGAATGATTCCTCTTAGGAATGCGCTCACAGTGGCAATAAATTAGACATTCAACTTTCTCGTTCTAATTGGTAGCCTATTCTCGTGTTCTACATGCGGCACCGTTGTTTAAACTAGCTTACGGGTCTCAAATCGAACGTAGGTTGCAAAATATTTCAGTTATGTATAGATGGAGATTGATTATCTTCAAGTCACATCATATTCAAGTATATTTGAACGTCCGTTCTGAGGAATTGGGCTCTGGTGGGTCATGGTTTGGTCCTCCCTGATGACTTGTGTGTCGTCGACCTAAAAGCTTGAGGATCACTGGTTTAAGAAAAACTGTCACACTTACCGTCCAGCCTCCCCCGTCAGACATGTTACAGTAAACTTCAAACGGAGAGTCAGGCCAAATTGTGGGTTTGATTTCATAGACGCCACTTGTTCTCTCGCCATTGTTGTACAGTTCTTTACAGTCAGAAGGGACTGTGCCGCCTGTAGCCCTACATTGTGTGCCGTCTCCGCTATATTCTGGCGGACAGTAACATTGTAACCGACCGTTCCTTTCTTCACAAGCTGCGTTAGTATCGCATTGATAACTATCGTCACACGAAAAATGATTATCCGTACAAGAACATTTCTTGTCACAGTTTGGAGAGACGTAAATTCCTCCTTCCTGGAAAGTAGAAAATCGTTACATGTATCATAAGTAACTTTAGGGATCTGAAAAGTGTCCATCAAGTAGTGAATTGATGAAATACTGCAAACACACACAAGATATATCAATTTTCCTAACTTTACTGGCAAAAGTGCGTACATCCAAAGTTGAAATGGGTACAGGTTGGAAGGAGTCGGAGGCAAATTCAAATCGATCCAATAACCCCAGTTTGAAAGCATCAATTAAATGTTTACACTGTTGGTAATAGATATCACAATCTGAAAGAAAATACTTACTTTTATCAATACACCTTTCTTTCCATCTGTTTCACTTTCCATGAAACATCCACAGTCCTCTATTCTACTGCAGTTATCACCGTTCATCAAAAATCCTTCAGGACAGACACACGAATGAGATCCTTTGCAGGAAGTATTGACACAACTATCAGGATCTGCACAGGCAGCCTCGCAAAGTTGACACTCATTGTAGATTTTATTTGTTGGACACCACTCGATGTAGTTATTAACATGGCCTAACAGAATAAGAAAAAAATACTTAAAAATTAGCTATTCATATTATGAACTTTGTAACGAAACATAACGAATTTAGTTAAATAATAGGTTAGAACTACAAGTAGTGGTTTGGTGTTTGGTTGAAAATTTCTATAAATATGTTCCGAGTCTGAGTTTTACTACTCCACAACGACACCACTTTGTATACAAGTATTTACACACAAGAAGGACCTGCGACCTTCCAATATCGTTTTATCTTTTGCCAAAATACTTTGAAATGATACTTGACTTTAGTCTAGCTTATGATGAAAACAATTTCGTGAACTGAATAAGTTAGAGAGACTGGCTTATCAATCCTAGCTGGATCTTCGTCAGAGACAAACTGTAACGAAGACAAATTAAGGATATTTTTAAACAAGACAGTTGGACAGGCAGTTGGCTAAATTAGACAAAAAACAATAAATAGAGCAAAAATAGACTAAATAGATGAGATGAAGATCAGGCTTAGGAGATGATATAGCTGCAGAGATGTACATAAGGGTGTAACTATGGGACTTAATTAGTAAGTTCAGTTCACAATTCTAACAGTGTAGTAGAAACAGGAAGTAAGGTGAAGGGGAGAAGAAAAAAAAAGAAAAAAATATAAGCCTGAATATTGATAAAGGTATCATGGCACTATTTAATAGTGAACATTTTAGTCAACTTGAAATTCGTCATATTCATCGAAATCCTTGTTTCATTATTTCCTCATATATATCGAAGCTTCTATCGACCAGAGAAGACCTATTTGGAACATGAATAAGCGTATCTGAAAGGTTTTCTATTTATTTACCTTCTGTTCTGTTGGTTGTTTCTGCTTTGACGAGCTTGTAGTTGCTGAAGTCATCGCTTATTCGGAATGTGTCATACGTTACATAAAAAGACGAACCATCTGTTGTCGTCAAGTCTATACGGAGTTGATATCGCTTTTGATTGGTTAAGTATGAAAGCTTCTTATTACCAATCCACAATTCACTCGAAAGAAAACCAAATCCTAGCTGATAATCTTCCCAGCTGCGATTATAATTTATCGTTCCGTCAAACCGACGTTGTATGATCTGCATAACAGAACACATAATTTGAACATAAGTCATATCAGAAATTAAGTGAAATTCTAATCATAACTAAAGCTAACTGTTTATTCACGTTTCAACGATTTGTTTTTTTTTAGTATTTGATATACATATTAAAATACATTCTGCAAAGGATGACAAATGAAACGAGTACTAGCATGGTAAATAATACACTTTATTCGCATTTTAGTATGAAATATACAATGATATCAACTTAAAATTAATTTTCATGAAAGTAAAAAAAATAAACTTGATCATCATTAGCTCTGCTTTCGACCACCAAAGTCTTTTTAATAGACTTGCTTGTCATATCTCATATGTTAACAACTAACACTTGTAATATTGAAGGATTTTCTGCTAATATTTTGGTCTACAAAGCGTGTAAAGATTAGGGGAATCTGAAAAACAACATGAAAACACTTTGCTCATTTAGGCAAAAGAAGCTGAATATTCGGCTGATGTTTGGCATCAACATTCATAATTCAATTTGAACTACGTACCGTCCATCCACCATCATCTACGCTGTTATCACAGTATACTTCAAATGGTTCGGCATATCCGTCTGGTTTAATGAGATAAACACCACTGGAACTTGTAGATGAACAACGATGCAACACTTCGTGACAATCTCTTGGGTATTCAGAACGTTGATAAAGGAAAAAATAGTCTGTAAAAGAAGAACAAGTGGTGACTATGATATCATGAGAACTCAGTTATCTTCAAGAGTTTTTATTAGGTTATCATGTAACGACAGACGTTTATCCGTGAATCCTCCAGATTTTTAGAACCAAATGAGTTTAATTAAACAATCATGGGCCTATATTTTATTAGGTTTCTACATTAACTTAATGCATAAGCCTAAGACATCAAGAGCACGACTGCAATAGTAAGACATGAAGTTGCACCATTACAACATGAGTTTGACCAGAAAATATGACTTTGAGCCCGTCAATGGACGCGATATAGAAGAGCATTTCTTTAATAACGTAGATGAAAGTTTTACTTTTTATTAGATTGATCAATTTTACCACCTGTTGCTTTTATAATAATATTACAATTATTATAACAAAGGTAGCCTTGTATGCCTTCTCAAGTCTTTAATATTCAGTGATATTAAGTAACCAATAATTTGCTGATAATTTTGTCACAAAGACACTTCTCCAAAATGTTGTAGTAACTTTAAACAAATAATAAATTGTCATTTTGAACTAAACAGAAACATTCAAGCTTAGTGAAAGGTACGAAAATAAAGATTTTAGTATCGGATACACTATAATAACCATAATGAAAGTATATTCTGAAAAACGAAACAACACAAAATCTATTACTAATTTTCATTTTAATGCTAAACTCAATTTCGACATCACAACCTTTCCAAGAAAAGTTTCTAACTTTGTAGAGAATATATTCTTGGAACAAACGTGACGTAAATGTATGAAAGCTTAATATTTGGTACACAAAATGCAACTTATATACCCGACAAAAAACTTGAATGATAATTTCACAAGGTTGCTTAGATAATCTACCAGTTTAGCAATCAAATTTAAAATAACCTTTTAGATAAAGTGATAAAACTACTGCTATAACAAATGGGCGCATTCATCGACAAATTGTTAAGACCACCGGGCATCCTTTACTAATTCACAACGTGTATCGTACCATATGTTGACAAATAAGGAAAGGCTTTATCATGCAAGTTGTTTACAAATTTGAAATATATAGTGTCGAAGATTTGTTAAAAACTATCGTTATTACTTTTGTCGAAATGTATTTACTTGCTTGTGACTGAAGAAAGTAAAAAGTAGAAGAAATATTTCTCTTCTCATATTACACGAGAGTTAGTGATCATAATAATAATAACAGATGTTGCCGTGACAAATGTTTGGCATGGATTATGAGGAATGAAAATATCAATCAATGTGAAATTGTACGATTAACAGGAGATAGAAAAATAAGAAAAAGGTTAATTAATAGAAAATGAATAAACACTTACTGTGAACTTTTCCTTCAGTCGCTCCTACAAAGAGTTGTTGATTACTCTGAGTAAAAGAAAATCAAATGCATCATGCAAATGTTATCAGCGATAAATATAGTTAACATATTTTTCCATACATTTTCAATTTGACTTGAATGTCCTTAACTTATTTACAGTTTATTTTCAGTCGTGAACTATGAGGGCATATGAACGAGATTGAGTCGGCTGTGCCTATTTCCTGCAAATGGCAAATACTTCCCTATACTTTACTTGAGTAATAGCAGCGAGGATTGAGGTAAAGTTAGTGTATAGGAGTGTATAAATGTTCTAAAAGTCATAAAATGTTGCATGTTGAAATGCGTTGAGATCATTAAACCAATTAAAAAGAAATTCTGTTAACTTTTGTTTTCAGAAAATAGTACAAGAATGTTTTGTGTTGATTTGTGTATATTCCGAAAAAAATGTTGAAGGGCCAGTCAGAGAGGGTTTATTTTATTCTTCTTCTCGAAAAAAATATATATTTGACAGTGAATGGGTTAAAATTTGCTTTAAGTATTTCATTGAACTAAGTGCACGAAAATTAACGAGAATTTTTTTTTTTATCAATATTCCATAGTTTCTTTTCTTCAGACATTTAATTTTCTTTTTGCTGATCAGTGTTTAACAGTTTTCATTAAGTTCTTATATTGCTCTCAAGGATTAATAACTGTAGAGAATTATCCAAATTTCAATAATGACAAATTAAGAGTGCCGATTTGTTTTCAACTAAGATTTGAATATCCTTGAATCACCCATTGGTGACGTTACTTCAATGCAATAATTTCACATTCACCTAAAGTTTTACTCAATCTAAACAACACCGTTACAACACACAGATACACTCTTGTACTCATTATCTCGAACAGTTCAAAATAGACCTAGATATGAATTACAGTGTTTCTAAATTGTCTTTTTTAAATTTGCCGATTATAAAGAACCGTTTACCTTACACATTAACCAAATGCAAACGCAACCGCTCGACAGATTTCTCTTCAAAATTTCAGTTTTATGTTTTGAAGCAATGAATTAAGCCGAGGTTTACTGCCTGATGGGGTAATTAAGCATCAATTATCGTAAGATACACTCTGCTAATCTTAACACAAAAACTCCTGTAACGCTGTTAGTTGATTGATAACTATCTAAATCATATATAGTTCTTTACCTTAGATTTGTAGCTACATATTATCATCAAGCCTTTGTTTTTTTTTCGGTTGGATTTGGGAATAAGTTAAAGGGCGTCTGAAGATAAAGATACTGTTACCAATGTGAAAATAGCGTCGAGAACGGATTGATTCAGCGATCTTGTTACTGTACTAAAAACTGTTCTATCTACGACATCGCTTTTAGGCTACCGCCCCTATGTCTTATTATTGTTGGGGGGGGGGAGGGATTACTATTATATTTACATATTTTGAAGGATACATTATCGTTACAATGAAGAATGATTTGACACTGTAAATTATACTTATACTTAAAGTTATAGTTGTTTGAAGGAATAATATGAGGAAGTTCTAGTGACGCAAATGAAAGTAAAAATACTGAGTAGATCAACAATATGTCACTGAGCACTCAACGAAAATACAATTTACGACGTAAATGTTTCTTTAAAGTTGACCCAAACTTGAAGTTGAAAAAATTTAGATCTTAAAAAAAAAGTATTGAATTTGTTTGATTTTATTTAATTTGTATAAAATAGTTGTATTCTAGACTGATCTGTTTGAGAAATATAGTCATAACTGTGTTAGTTTACATACATTTTCAGAATTTGCATCATTATACATTCCTCTCGATTCCTTCTTCTTCTTCTTCATATTTTTATTTGTCATTCCTAGACATTTTTAATAGTAGTCTTGAATATAAATAATATATATATATATACAGCAAAGGTTCAGGAACATTTAACTTAAAATTGTGTAAAGCTGATCCTAACTGGTTCAGAAAGAATGTATGCCCGCTAATTATATAAAGTAATGCAACATTTTAAGTACAATTCCAAACTACGATAATACTGAAGTCAAAGTCGTTTGAAGTTGATTCAATCAATCAAGTTTCGTCTGAGTTTGGTTAGAAGTAAATCTAAATATTAGTATCATGACAGGCACTTAAAGTTCTGGGCGAGAGATTTTACTTACTCTTAATGTAAAATATCAGCAGGCTCTAGACAGATGTCTTTTTTAGCAGTCGCAATTGGATTTGATAAATAATTAAACGATTTTTAAATTGACTTCAAAATCTAACGATCAATGCTAAATAAAATATAATTTAACTTGCATTTTACAGAACTCTAATGAAGCTAAATATATATGATATAGCTCTAAAAAGCTAAGTAAACAGTCTGCTAAGAATAGAAATTCATTTTTCGAGAATATCAAACAGCAGTGAGTTTGTTGTTTTATGGGAGATACTGCTTGTCCAACGAGAGCGAGCTTTACATACCATGTTTCTGTTGTACTTAGATTTGATTTCTGGAAATCAATTGAAATAGATCTAAAAATAAAATCATTTTTGACCAGTGTTGATTTTCTTGGAAGATGACAACAATATAGAAACTACACTAACACAATCTTATTGAGAGAAATAATATAACTACGGTCTGTATATTGTTTTAAATGACGGCCTTTGACGCGAGTGGAAATTTACAGTCTCTTTATTATACAAAATTTTGTTTAGAATAATCAGGAAAGTTTTCTGAGCAATAGTTCCTACAAATGTATATTCAAAGAGGATGAAATTTAAATGCCATGTATTTGTTACGCCTAGATTTAACTTCTGGAAATCCATTAAAAAAATCGAAATGATTTTGATTTCTCGTGGATGGCCTATATTGAGTGATGACAATTATATATGTACAAAATTGCCAAGACAAAATACTTTACACTTGTCACATCACTTTAAAATACCACGTGTTTTTCATACATATAACTTTCTCAGACTGGAAATCAAATGAAAAATGATTTTTGTTTTGAAATGTATGACCTATATTTGGCGTTGACAACTAATAAAAACTACACACACAGCTGTGGTTTTACATTTAGGAACCCATTTTGTTTGTTCGGTTTGGGTTTTATTTTAGCAAGCCTGTTGAGAATATTACTGAAATTTATTAAAGTTTAAATCCAAGTAAAGGCAGAAAAACTAACGGGATTTAAAATCTACCTCACCGAAGGAAATATTTAGTACTATTTTATACATTGGAAAAGTAAAATGATATTTAACATTTTAGTTATTGAAATAGGTAACAACTATCGTTAAATTAGTCATATAATAATCACAATTTTATAATAAAATAAATTCCACAAAGTCTGAAATATTAGAATGGAAAAAATGTACTCACCTCTCCGTGGAAACAGATTATATTTCTTGACAGGACAAAGAAACAAAATTGTACAAGAAATCGTAGCTTTCTTGGGATCCACATTTTGAAAATAATGGTTTCTGGCTGATTCTCCATGAAACACCGAATCAAACTAAATCGATGTAAAGCACACTTTGGCAACAGTTTAGCGGGAATGAAGAAAAGTACGGAGGAGCAAGGGAGCATTTTTCACCGGCAAGAATGGAATTTGTCATCTTGTGACCTTCATTTAGGGTCATTTGCATGTAATTAAAGATGGTTACTGAAAGCAACAGTAAAATGGTTTGTTCCATTCCATTGTATAAACTCGAGGAAAATATTACCCGAATCTTATAACGAATAACTACAATTATAATCATAATAATTAGGGTTTTCGATGTTTCTGTACATGCGTCACGTTTTCTGCTAATTGTACGTCAGATTGAACTGTTTCGTCGAAGTTTGAAAGTAAAGAAATTCCCAAGTAATTTTTTAAACATAAAACTTATTGTCAATATGTTCCATTTAAAATATTTTTTCTTGAGTACACATTACCATGTATTGAGAAGAAATGGATATTTGTGTGAGGTCGTAATGCAGGGGAGAGGGAAGGGGGGGGGGGTTCACATGTAGGATTGGTTAGATTCTTCCCCCACTGACTTTATAAATCCCTGACTGAGCCATGTCACCCCCCTCCCCTCCCTCAGCTACTCAGCTATCATAAAGTCTTCTTTAAAGTATAAATCATAAGCTTCTCTCGAATGTACACTGAAGGGGGAGGTTCACCACCGATGTAGGGACAATGGAGGGGCAATGACGTGCGCAAAGGGGGCGGGACCACCTTCGATCGTTAGTCGGTAAAACTGGTTTGGTTGTTTTTTTGCCTAACAGTCTCACACAAAGTATCGATAAGCAAAATCATGATCGGGCTACTGATGTGGACCGCATTTATAGTATATGCCTCAAAACATTTCAAGGCTAAATTAATAATAAAATCTGGGTCCGATGATCCCATTACCCCTAAATTGATATGAAACGGTTTGACCACACGGCAGCTACTCCCCCCCCCATTAAAAAACAAAGGTTTACGTCTGTTGAAGGTTGAGGCCCCTACCTAACTCAGTTAGAAAATAAATTGTAATTTATTAATTTTCATCAGCACAATCTTCCTTTTAGAGGTACTTCATAGACCTACAATATATAGACCTATATTAGAGTAGTTATGCCTCAGAATGAACCATTTTACAATTTTTTTCTAGGGTTGGAAGGAGCAAGACACCAAAACATGCACCCCTGCCCCACCCCAACTGCATCTCCCCAGATGATTACGTCACTGGAGGTGGGGATCCATATGTGGTAATATTTAGAACATTATTATGTATAATTCATTCAAACTACTGGAATCAAATTTTATATCAAATTTGGGACTTGGGAAAGCTGTCTGGGTACTTTAAAAAGTAAAGAGCAAGTGTCATACCATGCTAATTTTAATAACTGCCGAAAATTAAATGCGACATAAATACTGAAAATATAAAAATCATTAAGCAAATATAAATCTTACAATAATGATCACAATTTCACACCAGCACTTCGTAATTACCAAAAATTTGTTAAGTGAAAAGACCCAATCATGGCTGATCCATCCTAAATAAAATAAAAAAATAACCGTATCTACTGTCTGGTAAATGTTCAATCATTTATCTTCAGGTTATGTTTCATGACTTTAAGACTCAACACGAAGTGTAACATGTTTGTACTGTTTACCGTAAATTACGAATGTGTTGTTTCATATGTCTCAGACTTTCGATTGACGTAAAATCGTAAAGAACAAACCATGGCACAAGCATTCTTTAAAATGAGCTAACCATATCTTGTGCCTGATAAGTTCAAGTATATATATATTAAACTTGATTTCCAAACATTTATAGTTTCAGATTAAGTGTAATGTTTTTTAATCATGTTTTGCTTCAGGTTATGTTTCATATCTGAAATACTCAACACAAAGTGTAATAATTACGTGTAGTATCTTGTACCGGAAAGATGATCGGGTTGCTTGATATATCTCAGATTTACATAGTACATGCGTACACTACAATGATTAAATATTATATCTTATATGTCTGCTGAAACGATAGTCGAATCAGTTGTTGTGTACTTCCTCCAAAAACCAGTGACTTTGATCAATAGCTAGACAGGAAGGTCCACAAACATTTAAACTATATACGGTTTACATAGATACGTAGTAGACCGACATACAGTGTGTAGTTGAACCACGGTATAGATGTCGTACCACAATAAATCGTTCCATTGACTTACACACAAAACTAGTCACTTTCAAGGCCCCAAAAACATAGATAGAAGTTTTCAACTGACATATCCTACCAACCACACATGATAGCTGAGGTCTCTGTAATGTCTTTGATTATAATCACCATACATCAACAGAAACAAAACGTATGAACCTGTATTCTGATAGTACTGTAAATGTAAATACTGCCATCTATTTATATGTCAACAAAGGCATCTCACATGGAGTGATATCAGCATTTAACCAAATAATTTCTAAAATAATTTATATCACCTCCAATCCTTCTTATTTTGACATTACTGTACTTAAAACTATGCTTTCACAATAAGACAAACAAGAAATAATGGTCACTGATAAAATGCTAAAACAAGCACTACATTAGGTCATTTTAGCTATTTTTTCCGCGATGGTTAACCAACCGATAGGAGTCAACCAATCACGTATGTGAGATGCGTTTTGAGAGAGCTCAAGTAATTCCAACACCTGCAGTCTGTCTGATATCTTAATAACAATTATTTTATAATTGTAAGATTTTACCAAAATGTGAAAAGTTAATCCTGACATTAAATCAAATTAAGTTGCACTTACCGTTTTTCTTATTAATTTACATTGTGTGTTACATGATATGTGAGAGATGCCTTGTGACAACATAGGCTGGTTTATTCAATATCTACTCGGGACTGACGACAGAAACATGTATTGTTTATTTCCAAACAAAGATCTTCTCAGCCATTTTGTTCTAGAGCATGTGCTACATTATGTTCCCCATTAGGGGAATCGCAATGCACACCTCACAGTCTCGGCGTAATGGGACTGAGGTTGAAAGCGAATCAGTTGGTTCGGTTCGTTGTTTTGTTTTTCGTAGCCAGGTATTTTCCTGGGTGACTTTTCTTAAAACGTATAGACAAAAAACAATGTTAACTTACAGAATGTCGAATAGTT
>KN884015.1:31025-52795 GCA_000934455.1 Apostichopus parvimensis
GTGTATATTCTGAACATTTAGAAGGGCCAGTCAGAGAGAGTTTATTTCCTTCTCTCCTTTTACAAAATATTATGTTTGACAGCGAATGTGTTAAAATCCTTTGAAGTTTCATTGAAGTAAGTATACCAAAAATAAACGAGAAAAATATAATTATATCAATTAACCTAAGTTTCTGTTCTACAGACATCTGATTTTATTTATGCTGATCAAGGATTAACAATTTTTTAGTAAGTTCTTATATTGCTCTGAACAAGAAAGAACTGACGAGAATTATCCAAATTTGAATTATGACAATCTAAACGTGGGGATTCGTTTTCAACTAATGTTTGAATATCCTTTGATTACACATTGGAAACGTTACTTCAATGCAATAAATTGACATTCACCAGAAGGTTTACATTTAAATCTAACGAACAAACGAAAATATCTCTATATATAACTTGCAGTGTTCTATATTGTCTTTTTAAATTTGCCAATTATCAATATCCGCGTACCTTATACATTAACCAAACGCAACCGCTAGACCGTCTTTCTCTTCACATTTTCAGTTTTGTTTTTGAAGTTTTGAATAAAGTCGAGGTCTTCTGCCTTCATGGGGGAATTACGCATTAATTATCGCAAGATACACCATGAAAATCTAAACACAGAAACTACTTCAACGCTGGTAATTGATTCACAAAAATCGAAATAATATATAGTTCTTTACCTTAGAATATGTAGCTACATAGTATCATAAAGCTATTGTTTCTTTTCGGTTGGATTTGGGGAAAAAGTAAAGATCGTCTGCAGATAAATAATATTATTATCAATGTGAAAATAGTGTCTCCAACATATTGAATCAGCGGGTTGTTACTGTACTGAAAACCGTTCTATCTACGATATCCCTTTAAGCAAGTAAACCGGTAACAAGCTACCTCCTCTCTTTATTTTAGTTATTTGTGGTTAATTTACGTTTACATATTTTGCAGATTACATATTATCGTTGCAATGAAGAATGATTTAACAATGTAAGTTATATTTAAATTTACAGTTGTATGATACAGAGGAATATCAAATAACGGCAATTCGAGTAAAATTATTAGTCGACAAACAATATGTCGCTGCGAACTCAACAAAAAGAATTATACGAAATAAATACTTAGATAAAGTTGACTCAATATTTAAGTGCAAAAAAATATATATCTCGCAAAGAAGTATGGAATAAATGAATGAGTGAGTAGTATAATGAACTTAATTTTGATTCTCTAACTTTCGTTTTCAAGACAACTTTTTCATATTAAAATCAGTCACGTGTAAAACAGCAAATTAGAAATGAAAGAAGTTTCGAAAACACAATTTTTTTTACTTTTTGCTCCAGTACCTGAAATGAGACTTGACTAAAATAATGAGAAAGAGTCTCATCATAAGTGGTGTTTACCATGAAAATAAAGCTATCACCATAAACGTAATATTGTTGTTATTCATCCCTCTCGATTCCTTCTTTATCTCTTTTGGTCATTCCTAGAAATTCTTAATTTACGGTTTTTGTCCATTTGTGGTCGTAATAGACCAATTTGTAGGATGTAGTCGCTTGCAGAAAAATCACGTCAGTTTTGGATTATATATACAAAATAGGATCAGGAACATTTAATGTGAATGTTTTTCAGAAATGCCTCAGAAAGAATACATGCGCCTGTATTATGTATCAGTCGATTCACACAGAGATTAACTACTGTAAATCTTAAAGTTTTGTACCCACAGTAAATACTGGATCGTGCTGACAAATCTGATAAATCGGTAGCATGTGCTTTGAAGTTTACGGTAAGAACTGAGGATATTTGTAATTCCAACAAATCCCAAACAACTGGATTTGTAGGAATTACACATATCCTCAGTTCTTACTGCAATCCTAATAGCATATGCTACCGAATTATAGCACGACCCAGTTTTTACTGTGGTACAAAACTGTAAAATTTACAGTAGTAACTGTGTTCTCTATGTGTATCGGGTTCATGTATATATATATGCAATGTTTTGATTACAACTTGGTTTTTTCTCCAAATTATGATAAAACTTAAATTAAAGTCTTAATTTAAAATAGCAACTCTAGACAGATGTCTTTGTTTGATCAAATCGCAATCAAATTTGATAAATAATGGAAAGAGCTTTAAAATGAATTCAAAATCTAACGATAAACGCTAAACACTATATATTAACTTGTATGTTACAGAACTCAATTGAAGCTAAATATATATGCTATTGCGCAAGCCTGTTATCCGACCGAGTGAACATTCGCTTCAAACAAAAGAATAGAAATTCACTGTTTCAAGAATATCCAAAAGCAGTGAGCTATCTGTTTTCTGAAAGAGAAAATGTACAAATGCGTGTCCAACGAGAGCGAGGTTTACATACCATGTTTCTGTTGTACTAAGATTGATATTTGGAAATCAATTGAAATAGATCTACAAATTGAATCATTTTTTACCAGTTTGGACCTTTATTGGGAGATGACTACAATATAAAAACAACGCACACAAACTTATTGAGAAAAAAACATATAACTACGGTCTGTATATTGTTTTAAATGACGACCTGTGTCGCGAGTGAAATTTTACAGTCTCTTTTATTATACAGAATTTTGTTGAGAAATAATCAGGAAAGTTTTCTGAGCAATAGTTCCTACAAATGTATATTCAAAAAGGACGAAATTTAAATGCCATGTATTTGTAAAACCTAGCTTTAACTTCTGGAATTTCATTCAAGAAATAGAAATGATTTTGATTTCTCTTGCATGGCCTATACTGAGAGATGACAACTATATACAAAACTGCCAACACAAAATATATTACACTTTTCAAATCATTTTAAATAAAAAGTGTTTTTCATACACAAGGCTTTCATTTCTGGAAAGCAAATAAAAAGTGATATCCGTTTTGAAATATATTACGTATTAATATATATATTACCTATTTGCATATCTGATGGAAGGATCACCTCCGATCGCCAGCGGGGGGATAAATAATTGGTCGGGGTTAATTAACAGCCTCGCAAAAGTATTCATTAGTAAAATGCGTTATGGGCTTCTTATGTAGACCGCATTTATAGTATTTGCCTGAGACCACTTGACGTCTAAATTAAAAGAAATTTGGGGCCGATGACCACATACCCCCTAAATTGATATAAAACGGTTTCAATGACCACAGGGCAGCTATTCCCTCCATTGTTATCGTCTTCAATATGACTTGATAAAATGTTAGAAGCCATGAGGAATCTTAAATTTATAGTTTTAAATACAATGAAATTCAATTTTTACCTTTTCCACTTATATGCCTGTAGCAAATGTGTGTTCATATCACAACATTTTGTAGGCCTACTACATGGCAACTATAGTTGTATGATAACATGTTATTCATATTTATAAAAGAAACAATTTTTTTTACAGCTATAAAATCCGAAGATACTTAAACTTTATAGAAAAATGAGCTTTTCAAATGTTTAAATTAGGTATTCATTTCCACACAGATTAAGAAGTCTTCGATGCAACAAGAACAAGGATCATAACATGTTGAACTCACCGTTCCGTCTGCCAAAGTTAAAACGATCGTCACTGTACCTAGGAAAGATACAAGCACTGCTCGGACAAGGAGGCAGTCCATTATTATGAATGTTTGGTTATAATATGAATGACAACACGAATGAAATGTATTTAATTAAGAGCATTGCTGACTTTCAGCAAAATCACCCGTGGTGCTTTTGTCATCAATGCACTTCCTCTACTTGGTCAGTAGATATTGAACAAAGGTATCAGTATACCAGGAAATTTAGAAGCTGAAGACTGTAACCAACAGGATACGTGTAGGTTAAAAGGTCGATTGGCGGAATATTGTGATATGCAATAAGGAAGTTTCCGTCTTGCTAGTATATATATTAAATGCTAGGTAACCGTGTTTCCTAAAATAAATAGATTCTGAAAACATCCACACGTTTAAGGAAAGACTTTAACGAATACGTGCTACCTCAAGGTATACATGTATCCTATTGTTCTGTCTGTTTCAGTTTAAGGATATCTTAGGAAACGAATTAAGATGCTTCAAGAAGTTAAAAGTATAGGTCAAGCATTGCAGATTGTTATGGTCAGGTATTACTGCAGGGGTGCATGGGGAGGAGAGGGATTGCTTGACCATTGGGTTACAATATCGGGGTCCTAGGATAATCATTGGCATGGTACATATGGAACACAAACAATACAAAATTATGGCCTGCGTTGGCATGTTTCCCCTACAGGGCCCCGATCTGGCTCTCAATGCCACTGCCTATCATGCCGTACTATAGTTTCATTGGTGATGATAGATACATACGGAAGGTTTAAACAGCTCAATCTTATTTGCACTTGCTTCCTTAATCATATCAATAAATATGAGAGTGCACCTGACGTACGAGTTTTTAAAACAAACATAGAGCTCCGGTTTATTTTACAATCCAGCCGTGACGTTTCTGCGCACTCTTATAAAGCAGGAAGAAGGGAGTGAAATAGGAAATCGATTTATTTGTCTACCTATTACACTAGTTACAGTCACTGAGTACACGTGTTAACCACACATTAGGGCTATACAACATCGTAGTGATCAAGTATAATATCTACTTAAAATATATGTTAAGCTTTTTAAGTACATAATAAGATTGAAAAATGTTTGGAAAATAGAAGACAATGGCGTACTTTCAAGAAATAAAATTTAAAAAAAGACAACGGAAAGCATACGCCTAGGATAGTATACTTTGTCAATGGAACCTTCAATGGATTAAGTTATATGTTAACTTAGCTTTGCTTATAAATATTTGACACCACTTGGCATTTGTTGTATATAGTGCAATTTCAATGTTATGGTGTAACGTGATTGTTTTCTCTAATAATTAAATTAATGTTACAAATGACCTGCAGTAAAATGTTTTAGGCAAAAAAAAGAGAGGTGATGTGAGTATAAGTTGGTAGTGGGAATACATCATATTTAAAGTATTATTAAAATGGCAAAAAGACATTAGATTTGGATGTAGTGGACATGTGATGTGTTTAGAATTGATTTTCAATATACCCTTAACGAAAACAAACAACTATTTATTAAAATGTTGTTAACTGCTCTTGTGGTAGTTTCACATAGTCCGTTGTTAGTCTTTATGGTTCTTCATCGATTGCACGAACTTTCATCTCTGTGATCTGCATGTAATTATTATTATACCGTGGGCGAGTATTCTAAAAGAAGTAACGATTGCTTAGAGGTGATTAAACAACAATAAGATTAATGCACTACCATGCACCATCGCAATAATGTTGTTTTTATTACAAATGTTTATAGACATGTGTTAGAATAACGTCGAGTGTTATCTATTTGTATCGTTACTAAACGGAAATACAACAAATGGAAAGGGGTTATCAACTCCTGTATGTATGTAGACATATGTATATGTTGTTATGCTACTAAAATATTGCTAATATTGTATTAGCTTTTATTTAATTTCCTACATGATCGAGGTATACGCTATTTACAACATAATATTCAAAAGTACCGCTATAGTCCCCTGATCTGGTCGCTATTTGGCCGGAGAGATCTTCGTAACAGGTATAAATTACTCTTCTTGCACAACAGGTAGCTTCTTATCTGGATCCCCAAATATTACCAGAATCGACAATCGATTTCTTAATCAGTTTATTTTCAACAGAGACAAAAAAGAATAAAAAGGTATTTATTGTTATTATTGTGTTTTCAATAAACATAATATATGATGTAGCTGTGACGGTAGGACTGATAATTCGGGAAGTAAATACCTACTGTACCTACATCTCCGTCATTCTGTCATTCCAACACCTAGCCTGTCGTTATCGTTCTCGTTACTGATACGAATAATACAAATAATAAATCATTTTTAATCTTTGAAACTTAATAAACTTTTCACATGACAAAAATTACAAAAATTAGAGATGAAAGGAATTGTGAATAAATGTGTGTTGATGCGACTTTTAATGACGTTATGAGATTGACTAGAACGAACATTTGGAGGAAACGCGTTGAAACGTCTTGGACCTACATTTCCAAGAGCAAGATAATTAAATAAAATCTTAGAAATTGTCTATCACTCTTAGACTCTGTGACAGACTTCTTTTTCGCTAGATATATAGAACCTGATCAAAGGTTTCTAACAGGAACTTACCACTGAACCAATTCACATAAATAGGGCGGGGCTAGGCCATGAAGGGCTTTATCAACTAACAACAATAATTTGAAGCTCTTTGAACAAAAACGTAACTAATGAAGTCTGCTATGCCTAGCTGACTGTACAATGTACTGTAGTTAGAATACTGCAGATACTACAACTATAGGCCTAGGCCTACTAACTTTGGGCCAGTTTTGAGATATTAAGGCTGTTCCATTCCAACACTCTTTTTTATAAGACCAAAAAGGAAGTACAAGGCCACCAATAACAAGCACCACTAGGATAACTGTAGTTGTATACAAACAAATGTCATTGTAGTGCGTGGTGAAGGTAAAGTAAGCAGTCGTTGATATTCAATAGAGGGGTCTTTAATTGTTACTGCAAACCTTTTGAAGTTATTTCGGTCACGAAGAAGTCAGTTCGGCGTTGGGTCATTTAAACGTAGACCAAAGAGAGGGTATATTGTTTAATGTCTATAAACAGTACTCTAGCCAACATGCGTCTGCAATATAAACGAAGAAATTATGACTAATACCATTACAACCTTAGGCTGTCGATCACGAATCACGCCTGTTTCGGACGTGACAGAGAATACACAGAGTCCTGGACACTGATTGGTCAAATTTCACAACATGTTAATGTAACTGTAACTTTGCCTAGTTTAGCGAAATTTTACGAACATATGGTGCTTTGCACTGAAGGCCTAATGGACGATTAATCTAACGAATAACTGTTGGCCTTTAGTCTATCATTGCAAATGTAACAATCTCCGGTCTATTAACAACTTCTTAATCGATTTCCTGGCCCTGGTTTATCATCATCCAAAACAAGTAATATATGCCATACATGGCCATTATAGTGTCATATCACAATACGAACGTTTCAAGTGCCCATGTTGCAAGAGCTGAAGTATTACAGATAACGCCGATTCGTTGCGGATAAATATGGTTTACATTTATTGCATGATGTTGTTAACTCAAATGCGATTAAATGTTACCTGTCTTGTTCAATTCGAGAATAACGAACCAAAGTAGAGAATTTTACGTATTGTTTTGAAGAAGTATGCTACTCAAGGAGATCTATTTTATATACGTGTGCAGAATTAACTGTTCGCCGCCACAATTTTTTGCAAAACTGAGTCTGGATTTTTTCCTGGCGTAGTCAACCTGTAAATTTAAGATTGTTATGAAGAGTACATGTTCAGCTGGCATCCAATATTGTGGCGCGCATACGCACTACAATAATTACCATCAGTCAATTTGATGACTGAAGTATGACTAAGTAACGCATCACTGAAAGTTAAATCATAGGACAATATACTTAGTATAAGCCTATGCTAGACATATCAAATGATACAGTACATTTGTAATGGGCCTACCTGAGTAGTTGTTAGGCTAACGTAAGCCAAGGACTTCGAGGTTGTTGTTGACAACACTCTCTGTTGCTCTGGCCATTTTCTCCCACGGTTTGGTTAGAGCGGCCATTCCGATCCCAATTTAACTTTTACTATTATTATAATTATAATTACTATAAGCGGTTTCTGTCATATCTTTACTGTCCGTGAAGTGGGATTGGGTTAGGATACTATGGTTAGCAAATCTCTATAACATATGTAGCTGTACAAAGCTACATGCACGTACGTATGTAACTGTATTTGTATGCCGAGCGTTGGCTGATGGAATAGGGGCGCTGTGCAGCAATCGCCAAGCGATAATATATAGTTACAGCCTATACAGCACATTTGTTGACTTCCAGTCGTAGAATCAGCCAATATTTCCCTGGTTGACTGTATGTATAGACATTTTCTGATTCTTCAGCGACTTACATAGGCTACCTTGAGGAAGAGAGGGAAGTGGGAGAAGAGTGGGTACTGAAAGAGGGGAGAGGGAATAGCGAGAGGGAGAGGAGGGAAAGGGGAACGAGGGGAGGGGAAAGAGGGAAATCAGGATTTATTATAAGCCAGAATGAGACAAGGCAGAGCGTTTGTCTCATTTTGTCGGAAAGGGATTTTGGAGGATGGCTAAATAAAGTTGTAGCAGAACTTGTAACTGAAACTGGTGGACATTAGAGGAGGGATTCATTAGTGTGATACAATCAAACTGGCTTGCTACCAAGGGCGTAGGAACCGGTGGGGCTGGGGGGGCGCCAGCCCCCCAGTGAAAAATATGGTGGGGCGGAAGTATCATTCCGCCCCCCCCCCCCGCTCCGCAAGTCAGAAAACCCCTTTTTCATTTCCAAATGAGAAAAAATCTCATTTGGAGCACCAAATTGCATCTAAGGCCAGGTGAAAATGCAAAATTATTTACAAAATGGTGTTGAAGTGTACTATATTGCACCAAATTGCATCTGAGGCCACCTGGAAATGCAAAAAAATTCCAAAAAAAAACCCCTCCCCCAGGCCGGCCATCAGTCTTCAGCCCCCCCCCCCCACTCAAAAGTACCTTCCTACGCCACTGCTTGCTACTAAACAGTAATGCCGATGGATGTGAAATTATCAAGTGGGGTGTATTGCCTGTACATAAAGTAGGTTGAGCCTGCTATAGCTGAAGACGTTATAGGTTCATAAAGTCAAAGATAATTAAAGCCGTACAATAATGTTGATCAGTACGTTATAAAAGGTTCAATGTTTTAGACTCGGAATATGAAAAACCCATTTCTATTACAGAAAATAGATATTGTAACATTCAGCGTCGATCGGGAGCACGTGTGTGCTTCCATGTCCACCCCATTTCATTGACTAGTAGAACCCTGGTCGAAGTGGATGGTGTAAACCTCAGTGTGGGCATTATTTCCGATGCATTCAGTCGAGTAAAAATGAGACCACCTCACCGGGGCCCAGGACGGCCGTCGCAAAATCTAAAACAAATCCCCGAATCGAGAGAAATTAGAATCACACTGCGCCTCCTTTGAAATCATATGCACGTCGTTGATTAAAACTGAGTTTATGTACGCGGTACAGTATTATGATTTGGGATCCATTTATATGATGAACGGATGTCAATGTAGATTCTCACCAACAGGGGTGTATAGCTATCTCATTGGTTAAATGAATGCGATATACGATTTGAATACATTACGTACGTATAAACATGTATAAAAAAATCGCGGAAACAAGTTGTATTTCTTCATGCTTAAACACATTCACTGAAAACATGTTATGGTTAGACGTAAAACATGATCGGGTAAGGCTATTTGACAAAACTTGTTAGGGTAAGTCGTATTTAAAATCATATATAAACATTGTCACAGTTACATTTTGGGGCTGTAATTCATGCGATTAAAAACAAACTAATTGGATATATTGATAACCTTACCGCCGCTAGAGATGTTCAGGTATTTGGTTAATCCCGTATTCCCTAAACAAATTTCACGAAAGACTGGATTTAAGCGCCAGGCTGTGCTTTGTTTGCATCTGTTAAATCTGTAGAGTATTTGCGTAAAAACCTTTGTATATACACCAGCTTCTCAAAATATCCTGATGACCGGAATGGGTCACGTAAATAAGCAGCTTAAGCGGGTGTGGCATTGTTTATTAAAATTTCCTTTCTTAGTTTCACTCCGAAACTAGTTTCCATGCAGAGGAGATACATCTTAAAGAAGCTCAATATTATTGTAACTTCATTCACCAGAAATCGCCACGAGATAGTTATTTAGTAGCTGGGCCGTTTGTATAAAAGCAGTTATTTATTAGTGTGTGCGCGGCAATAGATAAATTGTGGAAGTATTTCTTTTTCTTTTTCACTGTCTGGGTGTTTACGCCTATCGTTGTCGCATCGTGTTGGGAGACCGGTGTCATGAGAGAGAGCTGTGGATGCTGTCGTGAAACTAATTAAGAGTCATTTCCATGTATGTACATTTTTATGCTATTTTTCTAGATGGCTGGGATCAATTTGCCAGAGTATACAATTAATATACTTTGTCGTGAATTTTATTCAATATTCATATCATATGGCATGGAATAATTTGAACTGCAATTTTGATTAAAAGAAAAGAAAAAGTGAAGCCATAATTAAACATTTCTTCATCTTTTATAGCAAACCCTCGGGAGGATTTCGAGAAAGCATTAAATTGAGTTGGTACGTATAACGAAACGTATAAGAGATTAGCCATGAAGACATTTTGAAGAGGAATATCATCGTTGATGAAGGAATATGGTAACCAAGAGTTAAGAACTTACGAATCTTATAAAGTGTTAACTATTTCGTTCGTAAATAATTAATGTGTAGTTACCATACTATGACAGGGGAATTAGTATAGTCATAATGAACGTTAGTACGCATTGTTTTAGTTGCAAAACTGTTAAATATGTAATTTGGCTTTGTTTAATATCACATCTTTAAGGTAATATTCACATATTTACAACCTAGAAAATGTACTAGAAAATGGTTGAAATCTCTATATTTTATTCGATAATTTTTGCTGAGAGCCGGAAACCTACTTCACCTCCTAGGGGCGTGCGTGTTCCCGTTTCTACCTTCGACTTATCTTTAAACCAGCCGCTTGTTCTGGAGATTGGAGCGTTCGGAACACATTATATATGCCACCGGTGATACGGGTTTGAGTAATTAACAATATTAAAAGGGGCGCTACATTGACTTCGTTCGAGACTTTAATAGTGGTGAAAGAAAAACATAGAAAATAAAGCAAACGGGAAATTTTGAATTCCCTCCTTAGGGATATAATCTGTACCAATTAAGTTAAATGTTTTTCATATAAAGTAAGCATTTTGTACCTTAAGAAGGATATCGCTGATTAGAAAGTTTCAGTTGGAAGTACCAAAGTAATAAATTAGGGTTAGGCGTATTTAAAAACATGTTAGGGTAAGGTGAATTAAGAACATGCTAGGGTAAGGTGCATTACATAACTGCTATAAATAATTTTGTGAGTAGGCGTATTTAAAACATATGTAAACATGTTAGGGTCAGGCGTATCTTAAAACATGTTATGGCAAGGTGTATTTTAAAACATGTAAAGGTAAGGTGTACTTTATAACTACTATAAATAATATAGGGTTAGGCGTGTTTGAAAACTACTATCTACGTGTTAAGATTGGAGATTGGAGGGAGGCTATATAAACACAATGAACAGAAAGGTATGCAGAAGACATAATGGTCTAATTTCGATAAAATTCTGCAAACCACAAGCTCTGAAAGGTCACGCCGTGTTCGCTTATATATTGGATTATCGTTTATTATGTAAACTTACAACTGTCTCTCTTTTTCATTTATGCTATTCGAAAACTGACATAACTCAAAAATTGAAACATTGAAAACATGGGGGAGGAGGGAGGACACATTTTGTAAGCAATTTACAAACCATAGTGAATAGTTATCAATCATTTGCATGGAATGGAAATTCTGTCTAAATTTACACTAAACTAAAAAGAAAGGAAACAAGAGTCAGCATGTTTTGTAACATAATTTATGATAAAAGTATTGTCATTACGATACACAAACATAGGACCAATACATCAATATAGTTTAACTGTTGTTAACTGTTCTTGTGATATATTTTAATACAGTCCGTTGTGGGTCCTTATGGTTCTTCGTCGATTGCGCGAACTTTCATCTCTGTAAATTGAATGTAATTATATGAACCTGGAAGGTTACCCCAATAAAAGTAATAACTCCCATAGGGACTGTTTAGAGATGAAGAACCATCATCAAAATAATAATCAATGTACCACCATGCACTATTATAATAAATCGCTGCATTGTTATATTCAGAGCTAGCGTAACTATAGTCATAGTCATCGTTATCGTTGTCTCGTGTAGTGAACGGTTGGTCATCATGATAGGTCAGCGAATCACCTGTTGAATAAATACAATAGAAGAAGAAACTGAAAGAAATTAAAAGATTAAATCATTGTATCGATTCAGTATACTTAGCAAAATGTTATTCCAGTAATTACGATATTTCATATTACATGTGGTTAAACTAAACGTCGTGTATTGTCTATGATTATTAAAACGAAAAAATGTAGATAGCGAAGGGGGAAGGGAAAGAGGTTATCAAATATTTTGTTTGGCTTATTATGTTGTTGAAATATTGTTAATATTGTGTAAACGTTTAGTTTATACTTTTCTTTGATGATTACATCACCATAAATTCCTACCTATATGGTCGAGGTATATGTAAACGCTACTTTCATCATAATATCCATAATGTTACGATCAACTCGATCAAGGCCAGAATACACCTCCCCTTGGGTTTACAACTCAAATGACTAAACAATACACTGTAAAATTTAACTTTAAATATAACAAGAAGTATTTATTTAATTGTGTGTTCAAGGTAATTAAAATCAAACAAAGATCATTTATCAATATCTAAGCAGTTTACACTAAAACAGATTTAAGAAGTTACACTATAATTTACTCACGACCTGGTGTGTGCCGCGACGCGAGCTGCAGCATAAGTCCAGTGACAAAAAGTCCTGGATTATTCCAGCGTACAATTAATGGCGAAACTTGTCGGCGGACGAATGTCCAATGTTGAAGAAATACAGCTCCCAACTTGATGACTTCTACTTCGGAGGTCGACTACTAATAAATGTCCAAGTTGTGCTTGCAGCTTGTTTATCCTTGGATTCCTGTCCTTGGGTAACTCAGAGGCCACAATAAGTAGTGCTGACTGGCACAGAACCGAAGACGGCTACACAGGCGGACGAATGTCCAACGTTGAGGAAATCCAGCTCCCAACTTGATGACTTCCACTTCGGAGGTCGACTACTAATAAATGTCCAAGTTGTGCTCGCAGCTTGTTTATCCTTGGATTCCTGTCCTTGGGTAGCTCAGAGGCCACAATAAGTAGTGCTGACTGGCACAGAACCGAAGACGGCTACACAACGATGAATGACTACGAAGCCGGTAAACTTGTGACAAATCCACTAATATAAAGTCAGCTATAACTTTACTGTCAAACTAAGTGAGTATTTACTCACACTGGATTTGTAGAATTCACTTGAGCGAGATGTTATTAAACTCCTGGTGCCAAGATGGTTCAAACTCTTGATCTCCAAATATCGGGTGCTTATATAGCATTTTCACAAGTCTAGAAAGATCTTGCAACGTCCATTCATTCTAGAAGCCTCTTACAGTAGCTCCAGCGTTCTAGCACGTTCCAATGTGTACTGTGTTGAGATGATCTAAATTGTTCTCAAATGTTCTAACTCTTCTAGAAGCTTCTCAACTTTTCCAAATATTCTACACACACCAGATATGCACACATACCAGGCATTTCTATACTATGATTCTTAGAATAATTTATAATAAAACTATTTGTTGCAAAAATCATACAAATTATTGAGATTACTTAGGGGCTTGTAACAATAAGTACCGCAAGAGTTTACCGATCTGGTAGTTTGAAAACTAAAGGAAGTTAATTCATGTGTGCTCATTTTTAATATGTTTTTTTTTTATCAATATCTTTTAATCTGTTTTATTTTTATCTATAAGTTTTTAAAAACTGTTTCAGTGTAGTATTTGGTTAACTGTTGTCATGTAATAGTATTGAATATATTTAATTTATGCTTTGAGCTCCCCTAGCCTACACTTAATCCTTCCAGTACAATGATATTTTTTGACGTAGCTGTTCCAGGCCAGCAAGCATGTATCCATGTAGGCTGGATGAGTCGGGAATTTAAAGGCTCAATTTGTGATTGATTCTTTGGAGCTGTTTTGTAATCGAACGGTAATAATCTCATCATCGTTACTTTTATCTGGCATGCTGGCTGTATCAATAAATATGATATCATGTTTTACATCACTTTTAGTTACCAAAAGTTTGATAGAAGTTGTAAATACATAAATCAATAAAGATCAACTTGAACGTATCTTTAACTTATAGAATTGTTAGTCTATCACTTAAACCAACTCCCGAGGGCAAGATCTGTTATCATACCCTCTAACACGGTCTACCCGGGATTCTAGCCCAGTGAAATTAAACTGAAAGCATATTTGAGTTTGTGCGCGACGTGCACGTACATTTGCGCGAAGACATGCGTAGGGTACATAAACATCTTGCACTGTGATATTTACATAGTTTTTTTTGAGTAATGGATTTGTTCAAAATATGTGGTCGTTACATTACATGTCTGATTACATTAACAATTACTGCTAATATTCAGTCTATCTTGTCGAATATAAGTTACTAATCTTTGCATTATGTGTGTGCCTTATACAAACTATATAGAACAATTAGGTAATGTATAACATGGCGGGTTAATATGTTACTAACTGTAGTGTCTTTACTTTGAGTGTTCGTAGGTACAAAGATCCATCTGTTTGGCCAGAGAATTCTTCCTAATAGATATATGCTCCTTACTTGGATGAACAAACTATTACCAAAGTAAGTAACCAGATTCTGCCATCGGGTTAATCACTTTATTTTCAACAGTGGCAAAGGAGCTTGTATAAACAAGTAGGTGATTGGTGAGTGAACTTCATACAAATAGTACTACGTACTTCTGGATAGACACTATATGATGTCAAACTGACGAAAATAACATGATAGGATTGATAATTTGGCAAATATTAACCTACCTGCATCTCCGTCAGAATAACTTCCAACATCTAGCCTGAAGTTATCGTTCTCGTCACTGATACGAAAGAAATCGTATTTGGCGTAGTAAGGATCACCATCTTCGTCAACAAAGTCGATCCGGAGTTCATATTGTCTTTGGTTCGTCAAGCTATATATCTTTTCATTTCCGAGCCAGAAGTTCCGACTTGGATTACCAAAGCCAATCTTGTAGTCATCCCAATAAAGATAAAAGTCTTGTGAAGCATCAACGCGACGCTGGAATACCTAAAACAATCAACGTAAATATTCAGTTCTTAAGGAACGTACATGTAGTACATAATTATAGTCATTTGGAAGTGGTTCTCACCACCAATATTTTGATGCCATAACTATTGCCCGTTAATACAAAAATTAAAAAAAAACCATCAACCCTCATCCAAAGGAACAACCAATATGTAAAGTTTCGTGAAGTTTCTAATAATAAATTCCTGATAATACTAACACAACAAAGAGAATGATTCGTCTTAGGAATGCGCTCACAGTGGCAATAAATTAGGCATTCAACTTTCTCCGTCTAATGGGTAGCCTAATCCCGTGTTCTACCTACGGCAACGTTGTTTAAGCTAGCTTACGGGTCTCCAATCGAACATCATATTCACAATCCAAGCTCGTTTCATGTATTTTGAACGTCCGTTCTGAGGGATGGGGCTCTGGTGGGTCGTGGTTTGGTCCCCTAGGATGACTTGTGTGTCGTCGGCCTAAAAGCTTGCGGATTCCTGGTTTAAGAAAAACTGTCACACTTACCGTCCAGCCTCCCCCGTCAGACATGTTACAGTAAACTTCAAACGGAGAGTCAGGCCAAATTGTGGGTTTGATTTCATAGACGCCACTTGTTCTCTCGCCATTGTTGTACAGTTCTTTACAGTCAGAAGGGACTGTGCCGCCTGTAGGCTTACACTGCGTGCCGTCTCCGCTATACCGAGGCGGACAGTAACATTGTAAGAGACCGTTCCTTTCTTCACAATCTGCTTTAGGATCGCATTGATAACTATCGTCACACGAAAGATGATTATCAGAACAAGAACATTTCTTGTCACAGTTTGGAGAGACGTAAACTCCTCCTTCCTGGAAAGTAGAAAATCGTTACATGCATCATAAGTAACTTTAGGGATCTGAAAAGTTTTCTTCAAGTAGTGATGAGATGAAATACTGCAAACACACACAAGATATATCAGTTTTCCTAACTTTACAGGCAAAAAGTGCGTATATCCAAAGTTGAAGCGGGTGCGGGTTGCAAGGGGTCGAAGGCAAATCGATCTACTAACCCCTTTGGTAAAGCATCAATTAAATTGTTTCCTTGTTGGTAATAGATATCACAATCTCAAAGAAAATACTTACTATTAACAACACACCCCTCTCTCCATCTGTTTCACTTTCCATGAAACATCCACAGTCCTCTATTCTAATGCAGTTATCACCGTTCATCAAAAATCCTTCAGGACAGACACACGAAGGAGATCCTTTGCAGGAAGTATTGACACAACTATCAGGATCTGCACAGGTAGCCTCGCAAAGTTGACACTCATTGTAGGTTTTATTTGTTGGACACCACTCGATGTAGTTATTTAAATGGTCTAACAAAATAAGAAAAAATACTTAAGGATTAGCTATTCATATTATGAACTTTGTAACGAAACATAACGAATTTTGCTAAACAAAGGTTTAGAACTTTAATCATTGGTTTGGAGTTTGGTTGACAATTTCTATAAATTACGGAATATGTTCCGAGTCTGAGTTTTAATATTCCACAACGACATCACTTTGTATAAAAGTATTAACACGCAAGAAGGAACTGTAACATTTCAAGATCGTTCTAGCTTTTGCCAAATACTTTGAAATGATACTTGACTTTAGTCTCGCTTATGGTGAAAAACAATTTCGTAAAATGAATAAGTTAGAGAGCCTGGCTTATCAATCCTAGCTGGATCTTCGTCAGAGACAAACTAAAACGACGACAGATTAAGGACACTTTTAAACAAGACAGTTGGACAGGCAGTTGACTAAATTAGACAAACTACAATGAATATAACAAAAATAGACAAAAATGATGAGATGAAGATCAGGCTAAGGAGATGATATAGCTAAACAGAAAAAGACTGTACAGAAGGGTGTAAATATGTGGGTTAATTAGTAAGTTCAGTTTAGTGTGTTAGTTTTATTCACATAATACATAACACACAGTGTAGTAGAAACAGGAAGTAAGGTGAAGGGAAGTAAACTGAAAAGTAAACTAAGAAAGAAAAAATATAAGCTTGAATACTGATAAAGGTATCATCACACTATTTAATAGTGAAAATTTTAGTCAGCTTGAAATTCGTCATATCCTTTGAAATCCTGCATCCTTATTTCTTCATATATATCGAATCTTCTATCGACCAGATAAGACTTATTTGAGACATGAATAAACGTATCTGAATTTTTTTTTTATTATATACTTACCTACTGTTCTGTTGGTTATTTCTGCTTTGACGAGCTTGTAGTTGCTGAAGTCATCGCTTATTCGGAATGTGTCATACGTCACATAAAAAGACGAACCATCTGTTGTCGTCAAGTCAATACGGAGTTGATATTTCTTTTGATTGGTTAAGTATGAAAGCCTTTTATTACCGATCCACAATTCACTCGAAAGAAAACCAAATCCTTGCTGATAATCTTCCCAGCTGCGATTAAAATTTATCGTGCCGTCAAACCGACGTTGTATGATCTGCATAACAGAACAAATAATTTGAACATAATTCATACGAGATATTCAGTTAAATTAGATTATTATATAAAGCCAACCATTCATTTACGTTTCCAACAATCATTTGTTCTTTATTTTGTGACATAAAGTTTAAATCCATGGCTGATTGTTAACCACAACTGAAGTAATCCCATTTGAAGATCTTAAGAAGTTGACCATCGGGTGAAGAAGTATTTCATATACAAATTATGATACATTATGCAAAGGATGACAGATGAAACGAGCTCTAGCATGGTAAATTGTACACTTTTCTTTATAGTTTAGTATGAAATGTATATTGTGATCAACTCAAAATGAAAAAAAGTATAAAAAAAGTAAACATGATCATTAAAGAATTTAAAGGCTTAGGGAACATGAGAACTAACATTATAAAACTGTGCTTGATTAGGTGAAAGAAGCTGAATGTCCGGCTGATGTTTGGCATCGACGTTCATAATTCATTTTGAAATACGTACCGTCCATCCGCCATCATCTGCGGTGTTATCACAGTAGACTTCGAAAGGTTCGGCATAACCGTCTGGTTTAATGAGATAAACACCACTGGAACTTGTAGATGAACAACGATGCAACACTTCGTGACAATCTCTTGGGTATTCAGAACGTTGAAAAAGGAAAATATAGTCTGTAAAAGAAGAACAAGTAGTGATTCTGATATCATGAGAACTCGGTTGTCTTCAAGATGTATTATTAGGTTATCATGTAAATATAGAAGTTCATCCGTGAATCATCCAGATTTTTAAAACCAAGAGGAGTTTAATTAAACAATCATATATTTCATCTCGACTTAATGCTAGCTTAACACATCAAGAGCAAGAATGCAATAGTAAGAAATGATTTTTTTCCAAAATAATATTACAACTGATAAAATAAAAGATAGCCTGGTATGCCTTCACTAGTCTTGAATTTTCAGTGATATGTTATAAATGAAATTCAAATTACCGAAAATTTCGTCACAAAGACACTTCTCTAAATAGTTGCAATAACGTTATACAAAATATAAATGGTCAAATTTGAACTAAACGGTAAAATTCAAGCTCAGTGAAAGATATGAAAATAAAAATTTTAGTATCGGATATACTATAAAGAAACAACAATATCGAAAAGGATATTCTGAAAATATAAAAACATAATCTATTGCTAATTTGCTTTTGAACGTTAAACTCAATTCAGACATTACTTCCTTCCAAGAACATCTTATTTCAGGTTTCTCGCTTTTGTACAGAATATAAGCTTGGAACATATGTGACGTAAATGTATGAAAGCTTAATATTTGGTACACAAATTGCAACTTATTTACGCAATAAAGAACTTGAATGATAATTTCACAAGGTTGCTTAGATATTCTACAAGTTTAACAATCAAATGTAAATAACCTTTTAAATAGTTTTTACATAAAGTGATAAAAATACTGATATAAAATATGGGCGCAATCATCGACAAATATTTAAGTCCACCGAGCATCCTTTACTAATTCACAACGTGTACACTACCATATGTTGACATATAATGACAGGCTTTATCATGCAATTTGTGTACAAAGTTCAAATCTATAGTGTCGTAGATTTATTCAAAACTATCGTTTATTACTTTTGTCGAAATGAATTGACTTGCTTCTGACTGAAGGAAGTAATAAGTGGAAGAAATATATCTCTTCTCATATTACACGAGAGTTAGTGATCATAATAATATTAACGGATGTTGCCGTGACAAATGTTTGGCATGGATTATGAGGAATGAAAATATCAATCGATGAGAATTTGTACGATGCACAGGAGGTAGAAAAAATAAGAAAAGGTTAATTAATAGAAAATGAATTAACACTCACTGTGAACTTTTCCTTCAGATGCTCCTACAAAAAGTTGTTGATTACTCTGAGTAAAAGAGAATCAAAAGCATCATGCATATGTTATCAGCGAAAAATATAGTTAACATATTTTCCCCTACATTTTCAATTTGACTTGAATGTCCTTTACTTATTTACAGTTTATTTTCAGTCGTGAACTATGAGGTCATGTGTACGAGATTGAGTCGGCTGGGCCTGTTTCCTGCAAATGGCAAATACTTTCCTATACTTAACTTGAGTAATAACAGCAAAGATTGAGGTAAAGCTAGTGTATAGGAGTTGGAATCGAGTTCAGTCATAAATGTTCTGAAAGTCATAAACTGTTGCATGTTGAAATGCGTTGAGATCATTAAACCAATTAAAAAGAAATTCTGTGAACTTTTGTTTTCAGAAAATAGTACAATGAATGGTTTGTGTTGATTTGTGTATATTCCGAAAAATGTTGAAGGGCAGTCAGAGAGAGTTTATTTTATTATTATTAGTATTGGCAAAAATTGATTTATTTTACAGTGAATGGGTTCAAATTGCTTTAACTGTTCATTGAACTAAGTACACGAAAATATGCGCGAAAAAACATAATTTGATCAAAAGTTTCTGTTTTTCAGACATATAATTTTCTTTATGCTGATCATTGTTTAACAGTTTTCATTAAGTTCTTATATTGCTCTCAGGGATTAATAACTGTAGATAATTATCTAAATTTCAATAATGACAAATTTAGAGGCCGAGTCGTTTTCAACTAAGATTTGAATATCCTGTGATCACCCATTGGAAACGTTACTTCAATGCAATTAATTCACATTCACCTGAAGTTTTACTTGTCAATCTAAAGAACGCCGTTATAACACACAAATAAACTCTTGTACTCGTGATCTCGAACTGTTAAACATATACCTAGATATGAATTACAGTGTATCTACATAGTCTTTTTAAATTTGCCGATTTTAAGGATCCGTTTACCTTATACATTAACCAAATGCAAACGCAACCGCTTCACAGATTTCTCTTTAAATTTTCAGTTTTGTGTTTGGAAGCTATGAATTTAGCCGAGGTCTAGTGCATTGGTGGGGGGAATTAAGCATCAATTATCGTAAGATACACTCTGAGAGTATTAACACAGAAACTCTTTTAACGCTGTTAGTTGATTGACAACTATCTAAATAATAGATATTTCTTTACCTTAGAATTTGTAGCTACATATCATCATTAAGCCTTTGTTTCTTTTTTCGGTTGGATTTGTGAATAAGGTAAAGAGCGTGTGAAGGTACAGATACTATTACCAATGTGAAAATAGCTTCTACAACGAATTGAATCAGCGATCTTGATACTGTACTAAAAACCGTTTTATCTACGACATCGCTTTTAGGCTACCACCTTTCTGACTTATTGTTCTTGTTTTTTGAAGGAGGGAGGGGATTAATATTATATTTATATATTTTGTAGGATACATTATCATTACAATGAAGAAGGATTTGACACTGTAAAGTATACTTATAGTTATAGTTGTATGAAGGAGTAGTATGAGGAATTTCAGGTGACGCAAATGCAAGTAAAAATATTGAGTAGATCAAAACTGTGCACTCGACAGAAAAAGTTTACAGCGTAAAAGTTGAGATAAAGTTGTCCCAATCTTGAAGTTGAAGGAATTAAGATCTTAAAAAAATATTAAAATTGTTTGTTTGATTTTAAGTTTTATATTTTGTATTCTAGATTGGGTCATTTGCATGTAATTAAAGATGGTCACTGAAAGCTACAGTATAATGGTTTGTTCCAGTCCATTGTATAAACACGAGGACAATATTACCCTGATCTTATAACAAATAACTACAATTATAATCATAGTAATTATGGTTTTCGATGTTCCTGTACATGCGTCACGTTTTCTGCCTATTGTACGTCAGATTGAACTGTTTCGTGGAAGTTTGAAAATATGGAAATTCCCAGGTAATTTTTAAATATAAAACTTATTTGTCAATATGTTCCAATTAAAATATCTTGTCTTGAGTAAACATTACCATGTATTGAGAAGAAATGGTTTTTTGTGTGAGGTCGTAATGCAAGGGAGGGTTGGGGGAGGAGGGTGCATATAGAGGATTGGTCGAATTCTTCCCCCACTGATTTTATAAATCCCCGACTGAGCCATGTCCCCCTCCCTCAGCTACTTGTGAACGTCACTAGTCTTTATACGTAGCATCTCCCCTTCGGTGTTTCAAACGAGCCCAGTTTGCATGTCTGATGGGAGACGGCGGCGTCTCAAATATCATAAAGTCTTCTTTAAAGTATAAATCATAAGCTTCTCTCGAATGTACACTAAAGGGGGAGGTTCACCACCAATGTAGGGGCAATGGAGGGCAATGGCGTGCGCAAAGGGGGAGGGGGGCGGGGACCACCTTCGATCGTCAGATGGTAAAACTA
>KN884015.1:54337-66341 GCA_000934455.1 Apostichopus parvimensis
AACGTTTTACTCGTACTCATTTATGTAAAATACCACAATGGTCATGAAATCGATAGAGGTTAAAAGGCCACCAACAAAACTTGCCACTAAACCGTTAGGCCGATGGACGTCAAATCATCGAGTGGAGTGGGTGTAGCCTGTGCATAACGTAAGCTGAGGGGTCATAGGGGTTATATGGTCATGAGGGGTTATAGGGTCATAACGTCCAAGACCGTACAATTGTTTTATTAGTTCGTTATAATAGGCTCAATATTTTAGATTCAGCATTTGAAAAACCCATTTCCATTACAGAAAATAAATGTCGTTAAAAAAACAAAGGATAAACATGAATAACTGATGCACGCAAATGTCATATTTGGACGACATCAATGCACCATTCTTGTTGCTGGGGAAACACTAATATATGAGATATCTCAAACGAGATTATTTCTATCATGTAGACTAATATCGATGGTTTGGTATGTGTCTTTTTTTAACGCTGCATAGTGAACTGTGCTCTAATGTTATCATTATTCTTACCAAGCCTCGTCGATTTGCACACTGGTTTGAAGATAGCTTTCTATCTACTTATAGAAATTATGTTCTACTATTCGTAACTTGGAGATATTCACTGTTATATGGTTTGATAACACTGTGCGTCATCAATGTTAACGTTATATCTTAGTTCACCAATACTTAGTTGAAAATATTACTCTTTATTGAGGGACACTACATTATATCTGATGTGTTTTTCATGTATCAGTGTTATCTGCCTGCATATACATATGTGGGATATGTTAGTTATAGAGTAATGGTTAGTAAATTAAAGGAAGCTCATACATTATGGAGTGTGGAACAGTTATACTGGGTGAAATGGCTCTCTAGGTTTCTTAGTGCCCACCTGTTCTTGATACGATTTCGTGCAATATATCACATTTATATTTTTCGAGGATGTTGAGTTTGTGATTCGTAATATTAACGTAGACCAATTACTAACTTGGCATTTGGCATGTGCACGTGAAATTGTTTGATATTTCCGAGATTAAATAATTACTGAGTCCAAACGTACCACATGGAAATCATTGGCGCAAAGGGGAGGTGCGAGT
This sequence comes from Apostichopus parvimensis, assembly GCA_000934455.1. Classification (NCBI taxonomy): domain Eukaryota; kingdom Metazoa; phylum Echinodermata; class Holothuroidea; order Aspidochirotida; family Stichopodidae; genus Apostichopus; species Apostichopus parvimensis. Next base: position 55,423 of record KN884015.1, read on the forward strand.
GTGTGGATGGGTTGGGGTGGGTGAGGTGTCATGTTCCCATGTTCAATCGGAATCAGGTCTGTAGCCAGAGTTCGGATTTGTTAGGGGAGGTGTTAGAAATGTTGGATAATATCCATTTAGTCCCCTCTTCCTTCGACAATCTTTTGTTTGGTTAAGGGGACTTGCAGATACAAAGCACAAGTCGGAATTTTGTGGTGTGTGTGCCTCCATGTCCAACCAATCTCATTGGCTAGTCGAACCCTGGTCGAGGTGGATGGTATAACTCTCAGTGGGTGATTTTTTTTTCCTGCATTCAGTCGAGTAAAATGAGACCATCTCACCGGGCCCAGGACGCCCGTTCCAAAATATCATGCCTCGAGTTAAATTAGAATCATACAGCGTCGCCCTTTGAAATCATATGTACGTCGTTGATTGAAACTGAGTTTATGTACGCGGTACAGAATTATGATTTTGTATTCATTTTTATGCTGAACGGATGTATCCGAGATTCTCACCAACAGGGGTGTATATCCATCTCTCATTAGTTACATGAAGGCGATATCCGATTCATGTACATTACGTACGTATAAGCATGTTTAAAAAAATCGCAGAAACAAGTTGTATTTATTCATGCTGCAAAACATTCGCTGAAAACATGTTAGGGTTGGGCGTATTTAAAAATATGTTAGGGTTAGGCGTTCTTTAAAACATGTCAGGGTGAGGCGTATTTTGAAACATGTTAGGGAAATGCGTACTTTAAAACATGTTAGGGTAAGGCGTATTTAATAAAATGTTTAAGTAAGGCGTATTTTTAACTACTATAAATTTGTTAGTGTTGGGTGTATTTAAAAACATATATAACATGTTAGGGTTAGGTGTATTTTAAAGCATATTAGGGTAAGGCGTATTTTATAACTACTATAAACATGTAAGAGTAAGGGGTATTTTAAAACATGTTTTTTAAAAAATATGTTAGGGTAAGGCGTATTTTATAACTACTATGAATAAGAGTTAGGTGTATTTATAAACTTGTTTAAACGCGTGACGATTTGAGGGAGGCTATACAAATATAATGAACAGAAAGGTGTACAGAAGATGATATAATTTAAATACAATTCTGCAAACCACAAGCTCTGAAAGGTTCCGCCATGTTTGCTTATTTATTTGTTGTTCGTGTATTACGTTAAGTTACAACTGTCTCTCTTTTTCAAATTCACAGAACTCAAAAGTTGAAACATTGAGAACTTGGGGAGGGGGAGGACAAATTGTGTAAACAATTGACAAACCACAGTAAATAGTTATCAATCATTTGCATGGAATGGAAATTCAGTCTAAATTTACACTAAACTAAAAAGAAAGGAAACAAGAGTCAACATGTTTTGTAACATAATTTATGATAAAAGTATTGTCATGACGATACACAAAACATAGAGCCAATACATTAATATATTATAACTGTTGTTAACTGTTCTTGTGCTATAATTTCATACAGTCCGTTGTGGGTCTTTATAGTTCTTCATCGATTGCGCGAACTTTCATCTCTGTAAATTGAATGTAATCATAATAACCTGAAGTGGTATCCCAATAAAAGTAATAACTCCCATAGGGACTGTTGAGAGATGAATCAGTGTAATAATAATCAAGGTACCACCATGCACCCTCATAAAAACGGGCTGCATTGTTATATTCAGAGCTAGCGGAACTATAATCGAAGTCATCGTTATCGTTGTCTCGTGTAGTGAACGGTCGGTCATCAAGGTAGGTCAGCGAATTACCTGTTGAATAAATGGAACATAAGAAGAAACAGAAAGAATTTTAAGGTTGAGTTCATAGCATCGATTTAGTATACTTAGCAAAATGTTATTTCAATAATTAGATATTTCATATTACATGTGATTTTGTTTAACGTGTGTTAAACTAAACGTCGTGTATTGTCTATGACTATTAAAAACAAAAATATGTAGAAAACGAAGTGGGAAGGGAAAGGGGTTGCCAAATATTTTGTTTGGCTTATTATGTTGTGAACTATTGTTAATATTGTGTAAGCGTTTAGTTCATTCTGATTTTCTATTTGTAACGAATTTTCTTTGATGATTACATCACCATTAATTCCTACCTACATGGTCGAGGTATACGTATACGCTACATGTAGGCTGGATGAGTCGGGAATTAAAAGGCTCAATTTGTGATTGATTCTTTGGAGCTGGTTTGTAATCGAACGATAATAATCTCATCATCGCTACTTTTATCTGGCATGCTGGCGGTATACATAAATTTGATATTATGTTTTACATCACTTTATGTTAACAAAAGTTTGATAGAATTTGTTAATACATAAATCAATAAAGATCAACTTGAACGTATGTTTCATTTATAGAAATTTTAGACTACCACTTAAACCAACTCCCGAGGGCAAGATCTGTTATCGTACCCTCTAACACGAGCTACGCGGGTTTCTAGCCCAGTGAAATGACACTATATGCAATATTTTAGCGTGGGTGTGTTCGTAGGCGTGGAGATTTGCGTAGGATACATTATCATCTTACCCTGTGATATTTCCATATTTTCCTTTTGAGTAATGGATTAGTAAAAAAGTTTGATCGTTACATTACATGTCTGATAACATTAACAATTACTGCTAGTATTCGAGCTATCTTGTCGAATATAAGATACTAATCTTTAAACTATTTGTGTGCCTTATGCAAAGAAGTATAGAAATAATTAAGAACTGTGTAACAAGGCGGGTTTATATGTAACTGAAGTGTCTTGAGTTTGAGTGTTCGTAGGTCCAGTTATTTGGTCAGAGAATTCTTCCTAATAGATCTATCGTTCTTACTTGGATCAACAAACTATTACCACAGTAAGTCACCATATTCTGCCATCGGGTTAATCAGTTTATTTTCAACAGAGACAAAACAGCTTGCATAAACTAGTAAGTTATTGGCTAGTGAATTTTCTTCAAATAGTACTACATACTCTTTTACAAACACTTCGTTATTAAATAAATATGTTATATGATGTCAAACTGACGAAAATAACAGGAAAGGATTGATAATTCGGTAGATATTAACCTACCTGCATCTCCGTCAGAATAATATCCAACATCTAGCCTGAAGTTATCGTTCTCGTCACTGATACGAAAGAAATCGTATTTGGCGTAGTAAGGATCACCATGTTTGTCAACAAAGTCGATCCGGAGTTCATACTGTCTTTGGTTCGTCAAGCTATATATCTTTTCATTTCCGAGCCAGAAATTCCGATTTCGATTACCAAAGCCAATCTTGTAGTCATCCCAATAAAGATAAAAGTCTTGTGAAGCATCAACGCGACGCTGGAATACCTAAAACAATCAACGTAAATATTCAGTTCTTAAGGAACGTACATACATCATTATAGTCATTTGGAAGTGTTTCCCACCACTAATATTTTGATGTCCTAACTATTGCCCGTTTAAATAACAAAAAATAAAACATCAACCCTCATCCAAAGGAACAACCAATAGGTAACATTTTATGAAGTTTCTAAAACTAAATTCCTGAAAGTACTAACACAACATAGAGAATGCTTCCTCTTAGGAATGCGCTCACAGTGGCAATAAATTAGGCATTCAACTTTCTCCGTCTAATGGGTAGCCTATTCCCGTGTTATACATACGGCAACGTTGTTTAAACTAGCTTACGGGTCTCAAATCGAACGTGTGTCGCAAAATATTTTGGTGGATTTTTTTAGATATATGTAGATGGAGATTGATTATCTTCAAGTTATTTTTTGACATCATATTCACAATCCAAGCTAGCTCTCATGTATTTTGAGCGTCCGTTCTGTGGGATGGGGCTCTGGTGGGTCGTGGTTTGGTCCTCAGTGATGATTTGTGTGTCGTCGGCCTAAAAGCTTGCGGATCACTGGCTTAAGAAAAATTGTCACACTTACCGTCCAGCCTCCCCCGTCAGACATGTTACAGTAAACTTCAAACGGAGAGTCAGGCCATATTGTGGGTTTGATTTCATAGACGCCACTTGTTCTCTCGCCATTGTTGTACAGTTCATTACAGTCAGAAGGGGCTGTGCCGCCTGTAGGCCTACACTGTGTGCCGTCTCCACTATATCCTGGCGGACGGTAACATTGTAACAGACCGTTCCTTTCTTCACAATCTGCTTTAGGATCGCATTGATAACTATCGTCACACGAAAGATGATTATCAGTACAAGAACATTTCTTGTCACAGTTTGGAGAGACGTAAATTCCTCCTTCCTAGAAAGTAGATAATCGTTACATGTATCATAAGTAACTTTAGGGATCTGACAAGGTTTCTTCAAGTAGTGATTTGATGAAATACTGCAAACACGCACAAGATATATCAGATTTCCTAACTTTACTGGCAAAAGTGCGTGATCCAAAGTTGAAGAGGGTGCGGGTTGGAAGGGGTCGGAGGTAAATGCAAATCGATCCACTAACCCAAGTTTGAAAGCATCATTGAAATTGTTACACTGTTGGTAATATATATCACAATCTGAAAAAAAATGCTTACTTTTAACAATACAACCCTCTCTCCAATTGTTTCAGTTTCCATGAAACATCCGCAGTCCTCTATTCTAATGCAGTTATCACCGTTCATCAAAAATCCTTCAGGACAGACACACGAATGAGATCCTTTGCAGGAAATATTGACACAACTATCAGGATCTGCACAGGTAGCCTCGCAAAGTTGACACTCATTGTAGATTTTATTTGTTGGACACCACTCGATGTAGTTATTTACATAGCCTAACAAAAAAAGAAAACAATACTTAAGAATTAGCTATTCATATTATATATATATATATGAACTCTGTAACGAAACATAACGAATTTGGCTTAATAAAGGGTTAGAACTTCAAGCAGTGGTTTGGTGTTGGTTGGCAATTTCTATAAATTACGGAATACGTTCCGAGTCTGAGTTTTCTACTCCACAACGAGACCACTTTGTATAAAAGCATTAATACGCAAGAAGGAACTGTGACATTTCAAGATCGTTCTAGCTTTTGCCAAAATACTTTGAAAGGATATTTGACTTTAGTCTAGCTGATGATCAAATACAATTTCGTAAATTGAATAAGTTAGAGAGCCTGGCTTATCAACCATAGCTAGATCACTCTCAGAGACAAACTGAAACGAAGACAAATTAAGGACATTTTAAACAAGACAGTTGGACAAACAGTTGACTAAATTAAACAGAAAACAATGAATGTAACAAAAAAGACTGAATAGATGAGATGAAGATCAGGCTTATATAGCTAAACAGATATACTGTACAGAAGGGTGTAACTATGGGGGATACTTAGTAAGTTTAGTTTTATTCACATAATACACGACAAAAACTGTGCATTATAAACAGGAAGTAAGGTTACGGGAAGTAAACTATAAAAAATATCATCATAAACTTGAATATTGATAAAGGTATCATCACAATATTTAATAGTGAACATTTTAGTCAGCTTGAAATTTGTCATATCCTTCGAAATCCTGCATCCTTATTTCCTCATATATATCGAAGCTTCTATCGACCAGAGAAGACCTATTTGGGACATGAATAAACGTATCTGAAAGGTTTTCGATGAATTTACCTTCTGTTCTGTTGGTTATTTCTGCTTCGACGAGCTTGTAGTTGCTAAAGTCATCGCTTATTCGGAATGTGTCATACGTCACATAAAAAGAGGAACCATCTGTTGTCGTTAAGTCAATACGGAGTTGATATCTCTTTTGATTGGTTAAATATGAAAGCCTCTTATTACCAATCCACAATTCACTCGAAAGAAAACCAAATCCAAGCTGATAATTTTCCCAGCTGCGATTAAAATTTATCGATCCGTCAAACCGACGTTGTATGATCTGCATAAAGAACAAAGAATTGGAACATAAGTCATATGAGCAATTAAGTGAAATTATGATTCTTACTCAAGCTAACTGTTTGTTCATGTTTCAACGTTGTTGGGTTTTTTTTTAGTATTTGATATACATATTAAAATACATTCTGCAAAGGATGACAAATAAAACGAGTTCTAGCAGGGTAAAAAGTACACTTGATTCGCATTTTAGTATGAAATATGCACTGGGATCAACTTAAAATTAATTTGATGAAAGTGAAGAAAAAGAAACAAGGAAACATGATCATCATTAGCTCAGCTTTCGACCACCAAGGACTTTGTCAATATAATTGCTTGTCCTATCTCACATGTGAACAATTAACAATCTTATATGAGATATTAAGTTAAATTAGAATTATTATCAAAGCCTACCATTCATTAACGTTTCCAACAATCTTGTTGCTTTATTTTGTGACATAAAGTTTAAATCCAAGTATTTCATATACAAATCATGATACATTATGGAAAGGATGACAAATAAAAAAGCATGGTAAATAGTACAATTTTTTTGTATTTTAGTAGGAAATGTATATTGTGATCAACTTAAAACGAATTTTATGAAAAGAAGTATAAAAAAGTAAACACGATCATTAAAGAATTTAAAGGATTAAGGGAACATGAGAGCTAACATTATAAAACTTTGCTCATTGATGTGAAAGAAGCTGAATATCTGGCTGATGTTTTGCATCAACATTCATCATTCAAATTGAACTACGTACCGTCCATCCACCATCATCTACGCTGTTATCACAGTAGACTTCGAATGGTTCGGCATAGCCGATTGGTTTAATGTGATAAACACCACTGGAACTTATGGATGAACAACGTTGCAACACTTCTTGACAATCTCTTGGGTATTCAGGACGTTGATAAAGGAAAAAATAGTCTGTAAAAGGAGAACAAGTGGTGGTTCTGATATCATGAAAACTCAGTTGTTTCAAGATTTATTATTAATAGGTTATCATGTAAACATAGAAGTTTATCTGTGAATCTTCCAGATTTTTAGAACCAAATGAGTTTAATTAAACAATCATGGGCCTATATGTTATTAGGTTTCCACATTAACTTAATGCATAAGCCTAAGACATCAAGAGCAAGACTGCAATAGTAAGACATGAAGTGAAACATTACAACATGAGTTTGACCAGAAAATATGACTTTGAGCCCGTCAATGGACGCGATATAGAAGAGCATTTCTTTAAAAGCGTAGATGAAAGCTTTACTTTTTTTTAGATTGATCAATTTTACCACTTGTTGTTTTATAATAATATTACAATTGATAAAACAAAGATATCCTGGAATGCTTTCTCAAGTCTTGAATATTCAATGATATTAAGTAATCAATATCTTGCTGAAAATTTCGTCACAAAGGCACTTCTCTAAAAGGTTGTAATAACGTTAAACAAATAATAAATTGTCGTTTTAAACTAAACTGACACATTCAAGCTTAGTGAAAGATATGAAAATAAAGATTTTAGTATCGGATATACTATAAGAAGAACAATAACCAAAATGAAAGTATATTTTAAAAGACGTAACCACACAAAATCTATTACTAATTATCATTTGAATGTTAATTTCAATTTCAACATCACAAACTTTCCAAGAAAAGTTGATTTCCAGTTTCTAACTTTTGTACGGAATTTAATCTGGGAACATACGGGACGTAAATATATGAAAGCTTAATATTTGGTACACAAAATGCAACTTATATACCAAATAGAAAAGTTGAACGATAATTTCACAAGGTTCCTTAGATAATCTACAAGTTTAGCAATCAAATGTAAACAACCTTTTGAATAGTTTTTATTTAAAGTGATAAAAAGGCTGATATAAAAAATGGGCTAATTCATCGACAAATTTGTAAGACCACCGAGCATCCTTTGCTAATTCACAACGTGTACCGTACCATATGTTGATAAATAAGGAACGGTTTATCATGCAATTTGTGTCCAAATATCAAATATATAGTGTCGAAGATTTTTTCAAAACTATCGTTTATTTCTTTTGTCGAAATGTATTTACTTGCTTGTGACTGAAGGAAGTAATAAGCAGAAGAAATATTTCTCTTCTCATATTACACGAGAGTTAGTGATCATAATAATATTAACAGATGTTGCCGTGAGAAATGTTTGGCATGGATTATGAGGAATAAAACTATCAATCAATGAGAAATTGTTCGATAAACAGGGGATAGGAAAAATAAGAAAAGGGTTAATTGATAGAAAATGAATAAACACTCACTGTGACCTTTTCCTTCAGTCGCTCCTACAAAGAGTTGTTGATTACTCTGAGTAAAAGAGAATCAAAAGCATCATGCATATGTTATCAGCAATAAATATAGTAAACATATTTCCCCCTACATTTTCAGTTTTACTTGAATGTCCTTAACTTGTTTACAGTTTATTTTCAGTCGTGAACTATGAGGGCATATGTACGAGATATGAGTCGGTTGTGCCTATTTCCAGCAAATGGCAAATACATTCCTATACTTTACTTGAGTAATAACAGCGAGGATTGAGGTAAAGCTAGTGTATAGGAGTTGGAATCGAGTTCAGTCATAAATGTTCTGAAAGTCATAAACTGTTGCATGTTGAAATGCGTTGAGATCATTAAACCAATTAAAAAGAAATTCTGTTAACTTTTGTTTTCAGAAAATAGTACAATGAATGGTTTGTGTTGATTTGTGTATATTCCGAAAAATGTTGAAGGGCAGTCAGAGAGAGTTTATTTTATTATTATTATTGACAAAAATTGATTTTATTTACAGTGAATGGGTTAAAATTGCTTCAAGTGTTCATTGAACTAAATACACGAAAATATGCGCGAAAAAAGATAATTTGATCAAAAGTTTCTGTTCTTCAGACATATAATTTTCTTTATGCTGATCATTGTTTAACAGTTTTTATTAAGTTCTTATATTGCTCTCAAGGATTAATAACTGTAGATAATTATCTAAATTTCAATAATGACAAATTTAGAGTGCCGATTCGTTGTCAACTAAGATTTGAATATCCTTTGATCACCATTGGAAACGCTACTTCAATGCAATGATTCACATTCACGTGAAGTTTTACTTTCCAATCTAAAGAACGCCGTTACAACACACAAATTAACTCTTGTACTCATTATCTCGAACTGTTAAAATTATACCTAAATATGAATTTCAGTGTTTCCACGTTGTCTTTTTAAATTTGCCGATGATAAAGATCCGTTAACCTTATACATTAACCAAATGCAAACGCAACCGCTAGACAGATTTTGAAGCTATGAATTAAGCCGAGGTCTACTGCCTTAATTAAGCATCAATTATCGTAAGATACACTCTGACAATATTAACACAGTAACTATTTTAACGCTGTTAGTTGATTGACAACAATCTATATAATATGTAGTCGTTTACCTTAGAATTTGTAGCAAAATAGTATCATTAAGCCTTTGTTTCTTTTTCGGTTGGATTTAGGAATAAAGTAAACAAAGATAAGATAAAAAATACTATTACCAATGTGAAAATAGCGTCTACAACAGATTGAATCAGCGATCTTGTTACTGTGCAAAAAACGTTGTATCTACGACTTCGCTTTAATGATACTGCCTCTCTGTCTTATTTTTCATATTTTTTTAGGAATGAATTGAATTGAATGAATTGACAATGTAAATTATTCTTAAAGTTATAGTTGTTTGACGGAATTGTATGAGGAAAATCAAGTGACGAAAATGCAAGTAAAATTATTGAGTACATAAACTGTGCACTCAACGAAAAGAATTTAACGGAGTAAATGTTTAGGTAAAGTTGACTCAAACTTAAATATGAACAAATTTAGATCTTAAAAAAAAGTATTAAATTTGTTTGATTTTATTTAATATTTATAAAATAATTATATTCAAGATTGATCTGTTTGAGAAATATAGTCACGACTGTTTTAATTTACATACACTTTCAGAATTTGCATCATTATACATTCCTCTCGATTCCTTCGTCTACTTCATTTTTTCCGATCATTCCTAGACATTTTTTATTAGTAGTCTAGAATATTTATATAATATATATACAACATAGTTTCAGGAACATTTAATTTGAAATTTTGTAAAGTTGATCCTAATTGGTTCAGAAATCATGTATGCCCGCTAATTATAAAGTATTGCAACATTTTGAGTACATTTGTTTTTTTATTCCAAACTACGATAATACTTAAGTCAAAGTCGTTTGAAGTTGATTCACTCAATCAAGTTTCGTCTGAGTTTGCTATGATTAGAAGTAAGTTTAAAAATAAACATCATGACGGGCACTAAATGTACTCAGAAAGGACGAGATGAGTTGAGATGTTATTTACTCTTAATGTAAAATGGCAGCAGATGTCTTTGTTTGATCAATCGCAATCAGATTTGATAAATAGTTAAAAGATCTTTAAATTGACTTCAAAATCTAACGATCAACGCTACATAATAAACTTTTAACTTGTATTTTACAGAACTCTAATGAATATATGTTATAGCTTTAATAAGCCAAGTGAACAGTTTGTTAATTTGGACGAATATATATTCATTTTTCGAGAATATCTAACAGCAGTGTGTTTGCTGTTTTATGGGAGATAGATTAAACAACTACTTGTCCAACGAGAGCGAGGTTTACATACCAGGTTATTGTTGTACTTAGATTTGATTTCTGGAAATCAATTGAAATAGATCTAAAAATTAAATCATTTTTTACCAGTGTGGACCTTTATTGGGAGATGACAACAATATAGATACTACACACACAAACTTATTGAGAGAAATAAATATATCTACGGTCTGTGTATTGTTTTAAATGACGGCCTGTGACGCGAGTGAGAGTTTACAGTCTCTTTATTATACAGAATTTTGGTTTAGAATAATCAGGAAAGTTTTCTGAGCAATACTTTCTACAAATGTTCATTCAAAGAAGACGAAATTTAAATGCCATGTATTTGTTACGCCTAGCTTTAACTTCTAGAATTACATTCAAAAAATAGAAATGATTTTGATTTCTCGTGCATGTCTATATTGAGAGATGAC